>JACM01077161.1:0-69003 GCA_000787095.1 Periophthalmodon schlosseri
AAATATATATATATATATATGAGAAAAATGAAAATGAAATGTATTTCCGGAACCAGGGGCGGGCCCTCACTGTTGAGCTCCATTTCGTTTGTTTGTAAACTTCAAACCTGCCAGGTGCGCAGTTGAAGCACTAACCTTGAGCCCTGCCTGTGCTGGAGAGGAGTGAGAGTGGTGCTGTTGTGATGACAGACAGCTGATAAGGAGACCTGTCTGAGGTCAGCAGCACAGATCCCTGTGTGTGTCCCGCACAGAGCTGCTGTACAAGGCTGTCTATGGCAGAGCAGATGCCTCACTGGGCGTCAGGCCCAGGACTTGTGTGTGCCGGTGAAAGAGGGTAATGGCTGACTCTACACGGCCTCTGACCCTGCTGGGCAGCACAAGTCGCTCAGTGTTTCTCCTCATGCTGATTACAGCACACACACACACATATACTCACACACAGAGAGAGAGGACTGCAGCGTGAGGTCAAAGAGGGGAGACCTAGTCAGAGGGGCACTGAACCGCATAAAGAGAAAATAATCAAAGATGAGAGACAGAATCAGTGGATATAGATCAGGACACATGTAAACATCAAAATGCATTTTCTGCAAAATACAATGTAGTACTACATTTGGACAACAGTGTAGAATAATTCAATACATATTATAATATAATATTGGAGCTACTGGATGCTGTTTCTACCAGCGCCTTGTTTGTGTCTAGGTGTGTGTGTGTGTAGTGCTCTTTACAGCCTTCCTCCTACCCCTGGAGAAATGTTTCCTGACATTTGACTAAAGCCTGAGGTGGTCAGCGGGCCACTTTGTCTGAGCATGTGAGCGTCTTCTGTGGCCACAAACGTGTGTGTATGTGTGTGTGTGGTGCGTGTGCGCGTGTGTGTGTGCGCGCAGCTGACCCGTGTAAAGAGGTGCGCGGTTTGTGTGTGGGGCATAAATAATGGATGCGCTGCCTACCACACAGGACTGCACAGTGCCGCAAGGAATTCCCAGCTTAACAAGCCTCGGTGTGTGCGCTAGCTAGATAACTGAGTCCAAAGCAAAAGCAATAGCATCTATATATTAGTGATATTTCATTCTTTATTGAAGGGTTTTAATGAGTATTATAACACTATTTCCTCCTCCTTATGTTTTCACTTGACCTTTTTAGTATAATAGTGTTTTTGTATCGCTTTAAAGAGTATGTGGTGTCTCTCGGCTTTGCCCCCCTTTTATTTGGAGTGGAAATATCATTAGTTTCTCGCCCTGTTCCAGAAAAGAGCAGCCAGAGTCTTCCACCTGTTAGTTGCTGATAGTGTGCAGACTCAGACACACATCACTGCTACACACATCGTAGCTCTGTAAAAAGAATCACTCTCAAGAGAAAAATTCATTTGTAAGCAGGTGATAGGACTGTGGCACGCAACCAAGGAATACAAGCATGTTTGATTTTAACCTCCCAGCTATAACAATGAAATAACAGTATCCTGCAGTGAACTTTTCCACATTTTATTAATGTAGTTGTCTAAATATTTCAACAACTTTCTGCTAAAGAAACTATATTTGTGCGATTTACTGTAGTTGACACATACCTTCAATCATGTGCGTCCCAAAATAGCACAGTTGTGTTGTGTTGTGGTATACTACACATTATCATGCATCTTCCTTATTTATTCTTATCCTTCCTTAATTATTCATTTTGGGGGATTACAGGTAACTGGAGACTACCAATTATGGGCTTTAATTGGTGCATGGAATGGATCACCCTGGACAATGATCAATCCTTTTGGCTTGCGTATCCTGTAATACTATTTCTCTATATAAAAACAATATTATTCCAGAGATTTTATTGCTTTGTTTGGAGTTTTTAAACCAGCCCCTAGTTTGGGCAACAGTAATATGAGGCTTAATGAGACAACACTCCATATAAGCAGACTAATGATTATTGAACAAAACATTCTTTGCTTTGCCTAGTCTTAAAAAGCCAGTATACGTAGAGATAACCTCACACATACACGGATACAGAAAATGGAAGCCGTTATGCTCCTGATGATGAATAAAGTGATAAACAGCAGAGTGGAAAGGACAGTGTGCAGAGGTGTCAAAGCAGCTGCACCCTTCGACAGATGAGAGATACAGCGGTGTGGAGAAGAAAAGCAGAAAGCTGTTTGGGTCGACTGAATTGTGAAAATATGGCTCTGCTTGGCTTTTGTAAACATCGTCCAAGGCAAAGAATGAGGTGAGTGTGATGTATCTGTGATCTGTGCTGTGGGCCTCGGCAGGAGGGGTCTCCATTGTAATCTCCAGGTCAGAGGGATCCCGGCCATTGAGAAAAGAAAACACGGCCCCAATTAAATAACATTGTCGAGCAAGTGAGCTGGAACCGTCTGTTTTCATAAGCACATGATTTTTAAAGTATGTGTGATTGTGCATGCTCCCGTGCACTTTTTTTGTAACAGGGGCGACGGGGTACTTGAAGTGTCGCCATGGTGCTGTAATTAGCGAACAGAGGTGAAAGGTTGGCCACAATTCTGCCAGCCCAGGACAGGACCTCTCTGAAGAGCGGATGGGTGAGGAAAGGGGGCAGCAGAGGAGAGAGGGGAGGGTTTTACAAAACACAGACTAAGCACACAGTTAAAGGAGTCTCTTGATTGAAACTGGAGAGAAGAGAAAGCCATTAAGCACTGTTAGTTTTGTAACGGTTATGCTCCAGTGCACACTACCCCTCGCTGGCCCATGCTGACACTTACATGTAGCTCACTGTATTTGGGAAATGCACCCGGGGTCATAAGAGCATATAATTTACAGTTGGCTTGATAAAAGAAATATAACAAAGTAAAATATCTAGAGCAATTTAAAAAAAATATCACTTTTTATTTTTAAGCAGCTGAGCTATACTTGTTTGCAGTACAAAATCCTTTAAAACATTTATATATATATAGACCGTGTTTTGCATAAAGAAAGTTATGGTGGAGGGAAATACATGTTGTGGTGCACCCCTGTCTCAGTGCAGTACATCACTTACTCAGCAAGTGATGTACTGTACAAGAGCCTCATTTTATCACTCTAATCCTGATTCTCTTATTTGAAAATGGCTTATAAATTAGTAAAGAGACAAAACAAGTTTCCTCCATCTCATAAAATGTCTTGCAGCTGTCCTGTCAGATATCATGGCACTTTGTGTTTAGCTCCTGCAGAAGTACCATCGTTATCAAAGTCTGTCTCTGGGGAGAACAGTTGTTCTTGTCAGATTGTCAGCATGAACAAAAAAGTAGGTCTATATCTATACAGTAATTAAGAAACCCCATAGATTGTTACCTGCCCTACATAATAATATAGTTTAAAGAAGGTGTAACGAGGAAGCTGACTGTAGATTAGCTTGTAAATATGATTTACTGGTGAATGCGAATGAGATTTTTGTTGTTTGTTTGGCTGCTCTTTCTTCTCTCTGGGGTTGCCCAAGGCTTTGCATGGAGCATTGATAAGGTTTGAGCAGGTCTTCAGTGTTCAGATGGCTGTGTGTGCAGGCCAGTTATCTTTATGTGTGCACTGTGCTCTAAACTGAGGGAGTGCGCGGTTAACAGTGAGCCAACTGGCATGCCGCCGCTGGCAGTGGGCTGGCATTCACATGCCCGCTCAGCTCCACCACCTGTCTGGTCTGTGGGAGAGTCACTGGGACCCTGCCTGCCGGGAGGGCCCCTTCTGAGGGCAGGGGGCTGTGGGTGTACCCTACCTCTGTAGTGTATGGGGCTGAGGGGACACAGAGACTGACCCAGTGCTCTGGACCTCCACATCCTGTCCTCCAGGGGTCCTCGCAGAGAGGCGCTGTGTGCCAGGGCCTGGGCTGCCCTCTGCCTTCTCTAGGAGCTGTGCTTCCCTGTTCCATCTGTCTGTCTGCCTGTCCATCTGCAGCTTCAAATGTGGCGCTTCACTGTGTTTGTCTTCATGAAACCACGGGATGTCAGTGTAGGAGGGGCACTGATCCAACCCTATACAGTACGTTTGCATTTGAAATAAGAATATTACTGTACTAACAAGCTGCTTCCTAATCCTAATCCCAATAATTTGGTATTCTGAAAAATCGAAAATTAAATATATAATAGTGTCTCTAAGACACAATATTTTGTTTGCTGTCTCTAAGTGGAAGTGGGTAAAAAAAAGAACAAAAGAAAAAAAAAAACTTGTACCTTTCACCAATGGAATTGTGCGAACATACACTCACTCAATAATTTAGCTTCTGCAAAGAGTAGTTCTTATTAAATAATGGAAGAGCCTGGTACGGATCATTGGGACTGTGTGTTTGTGTATCTGTGATATGAGGACTAGCTTAGCCCTACATTCCACTCAAAAAATTTGCCAGAGCCTGATCTTGGATGTCCTCATAGAATGAAAGCAAAGTATATTATTGATTCTAATTTTCAAAAGACAGTCGCCCGTGTCACTTACTCTAAACATCAAGATGCAATCAACATCACAAAATCACAAAATAGCGCCTTGGCTGAAGAGTGACTTCCACATTGTCAGATGTTATGTTCTCTCTCAAGTCTCCAGCTCTGTTCATCTTGTGTGCTATGTTACTTGGCATGGCTCCATAATAACCCCTGTTTAAGGAGGCACTGGTAGCACCATATTGTTGCTAATAGTTCAGGTGCAGGTCAGAGTTGAGCTCAGACAGAGTCAAAGGTCAGAGGCCATTAGAGCATGCTTCAGTCTGGGGTTAGTGCTGCTCTGAATGGCTTGAAAGCACATATCTGTGTGCTATTGTGCCTGCGGCCTGCCCTTTGAACCCTAATGACGTATAGGTCCATCTAAAAGGCCACTGGCATTCGCCCCAGCCTGACCTTTGACCTCTGCATAGGCAGGGGGTCACAGAGGGCAAATGTAACATGCATCACATAGTTGTGTGGTCGTACTGTTTAAAGGGAGAACTGAGCTTCTGACTTAACTAAACAGCTGCTGTCGAAGTTTCATAACATTACAAATTCTGCAGTGAACGGGTCAACAGGTGTCACTACACTTTAGATCAGATAAATTGTATTTTGTTCATAGTGGGGGTGAAACCAACAATCATTTTAGTAGTGGCCTAGTCAGTGATTATTTCTGTTGTACTTTCAGACCATTAAATACAATCAACCAATAAAGGTTGAAATATTGAGACTGAAGTATTCTAAATAGCAAACATTTATGAATTACTGATGAAAATCTGATTTTGATTTAACAATGCCACAGTCTTTGTCATAAAAGGTATTTTAGCAATGATCAAAATGCGACTATGATTATTATTTATTTTTTTATAGATTAATCGTTAAAGCCCTCATTGTAGCCATTGTTGTAATAGGTAAGACCGTGATTGGGTTTGAGACGTTTTACATTTGTACTTCACCTGATTACAGCTCAAACACTAAGACAAAGGAGAGAGAGAGAATAAAAACAGTGTTATCACCTTATCTTTCCACCTCCCTCTCCATCATGACTCTGATTCCTTTGATAATTTTCTGCATCATCTGTGAAATCAGCTCTGAGATCCCTGGCTTCCTACCAAAGCACTGCTGTGTATATGTCCTTATCACCCAGGCAGGCCGGGGAGGTGTAATGTGGCCAAGCTGTTTTCCCTGTAATGTGGGCTATTCTTCATGTCTTATCTCAAGCTGCTAATGTCTTGGGCCAGTGGAGGCTGGTGTGTGCGATTCATGGCCTGGACCTTGGCTTTGTGAAAGTATACATCAATAACCTCTTCCCCTGCACCCCCACCTGCATCTTCTTCACTACCCATAAGGCTGTGTTTCTGTCTTCTCCTTTTCTGGACAAAAGAAGTGTAAAGATCACCAGCTCAGGAAACAAGGGTGACACAGAGAAAGAGGAGAGGGCAGAAGGGGGAGGGAATCAATATTTAAACCTCCTACAATCCTGCAATATTAATGATACATTTATAAATGATACCCCAATCAGGGACGCACAACTGTATTTGTGATTTGTATAAGTATTGTATTCTGACTATGATTTGATTTACAATTAATGTTTAAAAAGTAGGATTTTGTTCACATTGTAAACAACTCTTAACACCTGAGAGAAGAGAGAGAAGAGAGAAGAGAAGACTGAAATATGAACTGCTAATCTAATGGAAGAATGCCATGAGTTTCTGAACATGTTTGTAGAGGTCTAAAAACTGCATGGTTAGCAGTAATAAAAATACAGGACATTTTAATATTTACAGTGGGCATTCTATTACCTAAATAATGCATCTTTATGATTTGATAATTGACCCTTCTCAAATTGCAATTTCTATTCAATTTTGATCAATTGTTAAGCCCCAACTCCAATCATCTTTAATCCTGGCCCATGTATTTGAATAGTGTCTCTCATAGAAGAAGCATATTTTCATTTTCAGTGGTTCATCTTTTCTAGGTTTTGGGGTGAGTAAGTCAAACATGTCTTTATGCAAACACACAAATCATCTGGAAGTTCTCGTGTGTTCTTTTACAGGGATGGGAGCACAGGTTGTAAAAGATCCAACTGGAAGATTTTGTATTCCGATTTTGGGAGCACATCTATTTGTTTTTCAAATAGGATTTTCTCAAGTAAACAACTCAACAGTTTCTCCTTTGTATGTTCGTATCTTGCTTTGATTGCGTGTTGTTGTTTTTAATCTTATTTGTGCATGATTCTGTATCTTAACTGTAGTTATATCCTTGGATGCCTCTATGCATGCCAAAGTTAAAAAAAAAAAAAAAAGGAGGAAGAGTTGTCTCAGATGAGCAGTACTCAACCCCGTGCCCTATTAATTAGCTCAGTAAATGCTGTTGAGATTACAGCAGGGGAAGCAAAGCATGTAAGTCAGGGCTGGATAAAGAGAGTCCAAATTCACACTGGGAGAGAAAAGCATTGCAAACAAGTGACACGTTGCAGATACTTAATGATTACAGGGTTTTGGCAAGAAAAGAAATTGATTTTTTTAAAAGCAGAGGGAAACTGCAGTTTAAAAAACACACTCCTTCTTAACAGCCCCATCTCTCTCATCTCTCTTTTTGTTACAGTCCTCCCTAATATACATTGGTGGTGGATGGCGCTTGTATTGATGCCACCCACGTATTAGAGATAAAGGCAGAAAGAAAAGCAGACACTGGGACCCCGTGGTGATAATGAATTACTGCTGTTCTGTGGAGTTGTCTTTTTCAAGTGCCTCAAACCTACTGGGAGGAAATTAAACCTTGTGTGTGGAGTAGTGAAATGAATCAGAATACTATTTTATTTTGTACAATATAGATTTAGAATTTACGATTGCAGTCATATTTAACCCAAGCTCAAAGGTTTCTATGTTCCTCGGTTATACAGTTTTGCTGGTGCATTCAAAGGAGGGCTGGGCAATAAAGCAAAAAAAATAATCAAACTTTTTGATTGATCTTGATTTTCAATTTCATTTTAGTTTTTTTCTTAAAAACTAAATACAAATGGCTTTCGGTACTGATTTCAGGAATATAAACAAGACAGACTTTTAATCAGTGTAATTTAACACAAAAATAACCCAGTTTATTCCTCTTAAATCCAAACTCTGCTCTGAACCACATGCTTTTACTGACAGAGAAAATATACTAACTACTAACTACTAGTATACTAACATAAAGCTATTTTATAATGGTTGCGCATGAAAACACATAATTTTACACCATTTATTTATAAGTTCTTAAGATAAATTTAATTGTTAATTAAAACCAGCTTGACCAATCATAATTTGTGTTTTTGATTGGTAATATTTATTCCTTTGAAGAATTTAAATTGCTTTGCTAATGGTTACTAAGCTACAACACTGGTTTGATTTTGTCCTAATTTTAAATGAATGTTGACATGTTTGACATTGCCATAAAAAGGCTGATATATTGCGCTGTAGATGTGTGCTTGTAAAGGTGAGTGTTCGATTTCTGCCCTAGCCCTGCGTTGCCTGCTCCACCTCCACTCTATTGGAGCCATTTACGCTGCTCTCCCTAAAGCGGCCATTATGTGCAGCTGAGGGGGCTGTAATGGCCCACAGCCCTCCTGTTCTCCCACCTCATCCCCTTTCATTTTCTCATAACAAGCCCCTTGCCCTCGCCCGCCACCGCTCAGACAAGATTATCCCAGCGTTTTTCCACCTCTCTGCTCTCCTCGCCACTTCCTATAGTGCTGGTCAGGCGTGACCCCAGTGTACGTGTCTGCAACAGCCATTTCTCCCCCTGTGTGTCTTAGACTAGCACACTTAGAATAGGTTACAGATCATTTTGAGCACCTTGAGGCAATTACTCTCCTCTCTGGTCACCTCCTTGGCCCCTGCCCTACTTGGAGTGGGCCCTCTGCTATTATTCCCATTCTGTGCACAGTGGGCTCTGCACTATAGCTGTGTGGTCCAGCGGCCCACCTCTTTGCTGCCAACAGTGGGGGATATTCCACCTATCAGCCTGCACAGCCATCTCTATACCTGTGCTTCTGCCAGCACAGACAGGTGCAATAGTGTTAGTTATGTGTCACTGCTGAAGAGGACAGACAGGCTACTGCATGTCCCAGTGTGCAGGTTCAACTCACAGCCTTTCTCAAGGATGGCAGTGATATATGTGTTAATACAGAAGCAGTATGAGAAGGGTTGTAACTAACAATTATTTTGATTAATTGATTAGTTGTTTGGATCACAAAATTACCATGAATATAAGAGTTTTACTCATTTGACCCTGAGCAAGTGAAGAAATTGATGCCGCTTAAGTGTCATTTTGATGTCTGATCCTTGATCCTCGGTCTGAGTCTTGACTTTGGGAGACTATGTATTGACCAGATAACAATTATACAGTATGAGAAAATAGCAATATCAGTAAATGCATACTACTTAATCTTATACTGTACTCACCATTGGGGATGTAACATATAAAGATATAAATTTGAATCATGATTTGACCCTTTGACAATCCACCAATATGGAGAGCTTGTTAAATTGTGATTCTGTGCTTCAACTTAACTTCACTTAACTTAAACTTGATTGTCCATTATAGTGGAAATGTGTCTTTGGTTCATCATCACATGAAAACAACAATCGATTCAATACAGTTTAAGGTTAAATCAATAAATAGGTTAAAATGTTCACTGCATTTGAAAGAAGTAAAGTAGTAAGTGTGCTGCACATACACCTACATTCCATGAGTGCTTATTGGACAGAACAGCTGTATTAATTAATACAACTGTTATAGTAATATAATTTTACTTTAAGAATTACTTCTTTCTGACTGCATCCATCCGTCTCCTATCTCTGCTTGTTTCCACTCACTGGCTCACTCGTCATCGTAAAGGTCCTACATGTTACAGTGTGTGTTTTTGTGCGTCTGATTTATGACTGGAGCGATCTTAACCAAACGCTTAACCATAAATAAAGTGACATCATAGTAGGAGAGGAGAGGAAATCGAACAGTTCCTGGGCTAACTCATAACCCCTTCAAACAGCCATTGAGTCCTGTCGCTTTCCTCTCACTACACACTGTTCTGGAGGTATAATTGAGGGTGAGATCGTTACGGTGGTTGTAAATCCCACTGTAAATCCAGCCACAGTGGTCAACCCTAAAAACGCCTGTCTACCTCTGACGGATTCAGCCGTTTTGTTTGAGCTGACAGCCAATCAATCACAGGCACGCACTGAAAGAACACCCTGTGCCTTCAGCCAATCAAAATGAGCTATAAAAATGTCCATTATATTTTTGTTCCATAAACAAAATCAAAGCAAATTATATTTCTTGGTTACAGTGTCTCAAATACAATAACATATTTTTAAATAATTTTCCATGGAGGATATATAAAGTTTTATTTTATTTTTTTGGCAATCATCTCTACTAGTATAGTATTATTTTGAGAAGAAACATCCCCACATTTCTTGACACTGTGACCAACCAACTGTGAAATTCTTGATTTTCATTCATTCAGATTATCTAATTGGCTACATTAGCGTTTATAAAATCAAACTTTCTGAATGTTTAAGTAAAGTTAATGTGACATAAACAGTCAAATCAATTACGAAAAACTTTAGGTTTAATTTTTTTGAATTAAAAAGGAAACATTTTTGCTTTTAAAACTGTAACAATTATAGCCTATTACTTTGTTTTAGTTCTTACAATTATATTATGACCTTACACAAAGCCGTGCATTGTAAGTTTACTGTAAAAATAAAGTACATTTCACCAATTAATTTTATTTTCTACTACAGACTTTGAGCATTTTGCAATGTTTGAAAAATGAACATAATTGTACCTGGCCTTCTTTATGTCTGTCTTCTTTTCTTTGCATTGCAAGGTCTGTTCCCACGGTGATCAAGCTCACTCACTCCAAGCCACCTCATGGCCCTTTTGTTCTTCTTCTGGTCACATCCTTATATTTACTTGGAGTGGAGATTACAAGACTTGTTTTGACATTTTGGACACAACCACAACATGCACAACTTTACCGCTCAACTTTAGCTTAGTTCTAAAACTCAAATTACACTGGAGTATAAACCAGTTGTTTTAAAAAGCTGTGGTAGAAGGTCATTCCAATCTGTTCAAAGATTAAAGGACCATGTTTATTTTAGCCTGAGTCTTCTCTCCCGAGTATTCTAAAATGATCCGCATTGACCAGGTCTCAGCAGTGAGTGAGCAGAGAGATTTAAGATGCTCACGGACAGATTAATATGTGGAAAACTATGCACACCGCACTGGATCTCACAAAAACTTTGCTTTTCAAGCAAATAAAGGACAAAATTGATCTCAGAACTGAACTGCAGCAACAGTGAGTGATTAGGGCCGTGCTTTTTGTTTCATAACATTGTTTTCATTCCTTAGGTGAATAAGGTATAAGGTTTAAGCTGGAAACGGGATTCTTTGGTTCTCCCAGTGTGGATAGTTGAGACTCTCAAAGTTCATCAATTGAGTGGGATGAAACAAGAGAAAACCACACCCCTGCACCTCATAGTGAATGTGTACATGTGTCTTATTTATCTGAGATGTATAAGCAGTAAATGATGAAGGACTGTCTTCTTTTTGGCAAAAGATCATAAGATGTTAAATGAGTTGTTATCTAGGTTTGAAAGTGGATTGGCTGTTTGTGCTATGGTTACATGTGTATGTAACTATGTATGTGTGACTGTTGGCTGCACCGTTTCCTAGTGCTCGCTGCAGAGACTCCTCAGTGATTGGTGGGGACCGTGGTCCAAAGGCCGCCCAGAGTAGCGACCGCCACTTGGTCGGGTGCCTGAACTAAACCCAGGCCAAATCCACAGAGATTCAGTCTCACTTCCCATTGAGCTGCTGTTGTATCATGCTCCTCATTTGGCAGCTTGTGTTGTTGTCATCGGACAAAGGAGGAAAGACACATGTCTCCTCCAGCCGCTTCCCTCTGCCTCTCACGTCCTATAGCTTTGTTCATTGTCCTGATGATTATGAAGTAGTCTACCTCATTTGTGTTATAATAAAACTGGTTTTATATAGATACATGTATACTTATTGTGCCCTTGTAATGGCCTTTGCTTTCCTACAAAATCCTTCTCCTCATCAGAAAGTCTTTTGGAGTCGTAGTGAAGGAGGCACAGCAGAAAATCAGCCGATTATGGTCACAGAGGGGTACAGCTCGTGAAGGAAAGACCCGAGAGAAAGATGATTAATCCAATCAAGCCTCTTAGTGTTTTATCATTGTTCTAAGATGGCTGCCTCTCTTCAGCTCTGGCTGTGGGCTGCAGCTAGGCTAATGTTTGAGCTAATCCCTGAATAATGCGACGACTAGGGCTGCACGAGTGATGGGGCCTGTGCCAGCAGTTTAGAACATGGAAAGGATTGGAACATACTCTGGCCTGGGCTGGAGACAGTTACAGATTGAGAGAGGTGCCTATTGGATTGTACATCTTAGTTTTATCCTGTGTCAATGTGTGCTGTGTGTTTGAGCTGATGCAGGCCGTTAAGGATTGACGATCACAACTGTCTGATGCCCCAAAGGTCATGTGTATACTGCATTTGTCTGGTGTTGGTCCACATTTATTTACTGTTTTTAAAAGAGAATATATGTGTAACCTTAGAAAAGAGTCTACTAGAGCCACTTTATTTCAACTGTCCAAGTTATACATCCTCCTGTTTTGTGCCGCTCCCCTCCCAACCCCCAACTCCCTGCAGCGTTTTCGAAGATGACAGGACAGTGTTTTTCCTTTGTTAGGGAGTTGCTCGCACATTCTCTACTCTGTTGACAGGTAAAAGAAATGAAAGATACTAAAAGACTGAACCTGATGAAATTCCCTGGGGGGTGGGGGTGGGAGAGAAGGAGCCATTGCAAAGACATGGGCAGTGGGAATCCACAGAATGGCTAAAGGTAAAGTATTTAGGGGGAGAGACAGGATTGAGTCACATGGGGAGGAGGCAGAGGGAGCCTTGACAGTCTGTGACCTCGGGTAAGTCTCTTCGACTGTGTGCTGATGCGTGAAACCTGAGCACACGCACTATTAGCACGCCTCACTTACTGAACACAGCAGAGGCCTGACACAGGCCAAGGCAGCCACTCACACACACATACACGCATGCACACACACACACGCACACACACACGTAAGGGCTCAGTAATATAGGCATATATTATGAAGAGGAGTTTTAAAACAACCCTTGGAAATATCCCATAAATAAGTTGCAAGTTGTACTGCAGTCCACTTGCCCAGACAAAGACCTGATGTTATATTAATTTTAATTAAGATATGCTTTATATTCTTCTTTAGTACATTATCTGAATTAAACCAGTAAATACATTTTCACTGTATCTTCTGACACTGATAGTTTAGTTACTGGGCTGTTGTCCATTGGCTCAGAAGAGGGTGGAGAAGATCAGCTCTGGCCCTAGAGTGCCCTAAGGGAGCTGCTGGTGCAGCCCAGTCAGTCCCTCAGACTTGGCTCTGCTCCAGGAGGACTGTTTGTGGTCTCTTACACTTGTGTGAGTCACTCTGCGCCTGAGGCAGGTCAGGTCATGAAGGAACTTGCTCTCTCCTCTTTGGGTGTAAGCTAATGGGTTAACTGTCTCTGTCCAATAGGCCAGGATAAATGAGACAACCAGGCCAATGAGGAAATGTCACTGGAGAGCTCAAGTCAAGCATTAACACTCACAGCAGCTCTTTAAGTGGAAACGGTTGAGTGTCTCTGCAATTAAATATTAAACCGAGTTCTATGCTTTGCAGTCTGCATGCATAAACATGTTTCCTGTGTGAGTGCCCCCTGGTGGCTCTGTTCTCACCCTCTTTACTCTGGTCCTAATGCCTTCACTATGGAGGTCTTCTCAGGGTGCACCACTCCCTACTGTCTTCGGGCTATGGCCGCACACTGCTACACACATGCATGTATTTATTTGTGAATCAAATGAGCAGGGCTTTTAACTATTTCCTGTGTCTTTCATGTAAGGTTCACTTTTTCCTTCTGGATGCCTCTTGTGTGTCTAATAACATGGGGAGTTACAGAAAAGCAGCAGATCTGTTGTTTGATATGGAGACAGATGAAGGACTATAGGATGCAGGTAAGAGAGGCGTGCGACTATAAAAAGCCTCATCAGAGCAGAGATGTGTGGCGTGATGCGTTCCCTGAGCTGCGGACAGGGAAGCTTCTGTTGTCTGTGCTCCAAAGCAGGTGTGCTGCAAGGCATTATGGGAAAGGTATGATATGACAGCACATCAGATTGTCAGCCCTGGCCAGCTCCCCCATTCCCTACCCCTCTCCTCATCTTCTCCCCTGCTACTGGCCATGTGATTGTTGAGAGCTGGTTACCAGCTACAAAGGAAACCCACTTGAAATGAGCAGTGACAGCATTGTAAGTGCAGTGCAGAGCCTGATTTGTGAATATTAAAAAGTCACTCTCAAAGCAGAAAATAGAGTGCCAAGAATTGCCCGAAGACTTCATCAAGAGAATTCTGTAAAAATGTTCACGGGCTCGCCACACAACATAGATGATGCATTTTTATGAGAAATTCATCAGGAGTCTTGTTAATTGTAAAGTGAACTAAGAATTACTTCTATAAAAACACATTGTGTTCCATATGTTCAATTACAAAAAGTGTGTATTGTTGTTTTTAGTTTAGCTTATAGTCGAGGCGTGTGCTCTTAAAAACCTCTTTTTGGCCTTGAATATTCTGTGTCTTTTGACAGCGCTGACTTTGAGGTAGATTTGGTTCTTGTTTGGGTAAAGGCTGCACAGTGAATGACACATTATTCATGTACATGTGTCCACCTCAGCTGTCACCCCAAGGTACGTCTGCCGCTCCAGTCTGGGACGAAGTGTGACAGCTGTGTGACATGCTTTACATTAGCCAGTGTCGGACAGTTACTCTCTTCTAAACACCGTGCTAAAAACTGTTTTAGAATTGTATGTTTTATTGAGTGGAGTACTTCTTTTCTTCTTAATCTTTTCTTCTCATCTTTGCCCTTGCTGCCTGCTTGACCTGGAGTGCACAGGTGCTGTAAGTGGTTGAACATGCACTCAGACATTCAGTAAACGGTGATCTGAAACTGTGGTGCTGTTAAAGGTCTGTGATGGGTTATTTGTCTGGATAATGTTGCTAAGAGACAGGAGTGTGTGAAAATGCACAGCCAGCCTTGGTCTCAGTCCTGTTGACACTGAGGTGAAGAGCTGTAAACACATGCAGTGGCACTCACTACGTTTCCTGTATGCCATGAAAACTTAGTCCAATTTTAAAAAGATTTCCAAATGCATGTTAATGTGAGAATTTGATTGGGGGTTGGGATTCAAATTTCTCAAATTACAGTAGATCAATTGGGGAACTCTGTGTGTACTCAGCAATCTGGATTATTGCTAAAGCATATTATTGGCAGTCTTTAGTCAGTTTATTTATCATTATCTATAAAGCATTGAAATAAACATATTTTGTCTTATTTTTTCACTTAGGAAAATTAAGAGTGCATAGATATTTGCATGTCATCCAAATGTCCTCTCTGGTTTTCCTCTAGGTTTTCATAGGTGTACTAACCTTGTGCCTTCATGGATTCCCACTCTCCTCTGTACATATCTAAACCGTCTCCATTTGACCACCCTGGTTTTAGATTCAATACACATTTCAAGCCTTTTTCAGATACATGTTGTGTTCTGCTGTAGTGGTGTCCATGTGTGCACGCATACATTTAACGCATGCACGTGCTGAGCTCAGCTGGCCAGCCTGGAGTTGTGTAATTGCAGGGTTATTGCTGCTCAGCCTGATGGGTAATGACACATTTGCAAATTAATTCTGTGTGCTGGGCTGTGATTAGCATACGCAGAGAAGCCGCTCACACACACGCGCTAGCACACACTTCACAGGCCTCTAATCACCAGCGAGAGGTCAGGTTAAATGGGCGTGTGTAATAGTGGAGTGGCTGCTGGTCTCCGCAAATAGGGGTGAGTGTAAGGTGATGGGATATTATTTTGAGGCGAATTTGATACAGGTCATTATTCGAGCCCCCGGATTTCAAAAGCTTATTGCTAACTGCCGGCGCTGGATTTTTTAAAGTCACATCTCCTTTGGTACACTGTATTGTGGCTTGTGGTCATTTCAGAACAATAGGCTTAATCAAGCATTGGGCAAACAGGAAATGAAGTATAGTGCTTATGCTAATATGTCCTTGTGTGATATTCTTTATCACATTTCATGAATTATAATTGCCTAAAAATACAGACCACAGTATCTTTGCAAATAGGACCAAATATTGTTATAATATTGTTATTATCGTTTTAGCAACTGACCAATTGAATATATGTACTGTAAATAGTGGGGTGGACATATAATAGCCATATAAATGTTTCTTTTTTATTGTATAGATTTGCATAACTAACTTAGGCTAACCATTAAAGATGCGCAATTTTTCTGATGGAGGGACTGCCACCTGCTCGTCTCCATGGAGATGTTACTGCCTTGCCTGTTCCACACTATGGTATTAATTTTCATCTCTATGGAGAAAAGTAGGTGACGCCATCAGGCCAGCTACAGGTAAGATCTGTGACAATGCAAGCCTGCTCATGGCTGTATCACAATTATTTGCAAATGCGTTAAGTCTCTTGTTTTGGTAATTTTTTGGTTGCATTTGTGACTTTGTTTTGAGGTTCCTTTATCCTCAAATCCCACACATACAGCAAAGTGCTGACCTGTTCAGTTACAGTCTTGTGTGTGCTTACAGTATGTTATGTATGTGCACCTCTAAAGGTGGGATGTGGCGGGGACAGATTATAGTGATGCCTTATCTTTGCTTTCCCTGCTGCAGAGGACGACAGACCATCTTTCAGAGCCCTCCAATGTTTCGCACACACATGATTGAGTGTGTGATTATTCTTTTGCAGAAGGCTTGGTGACGCAGGGGCGAGGGCTAGCAAAGACGATTGCATGATCAATTGAGAGGAATAGGC
The DNA here is from genome assembly GCA_000787095.1 of Periophthalmodon schlosseri. Lineage (NCBI taxonomy): Eukaryota > Metazoa > Chordata > Actinopteri > Gobiiformes > Gobiidae > Periophthalmodon > Periophthalmodon schlosseri. The sequence goes on from JACM01077161.1 coordinate 16,359, forward strand.
AATGCATATTTGTGTGTTTGAACATAAAAAGAAAGAGGTTTTGTGTTTTTGTTTTTTTTGCTTCTGTTTTTCTATTCTCATCCTAATCTTTCACCCCTTTAAAGTATCGGAAAGGTGTGGAAAGGTTTCTTCTTGTACATTTATTGATATTCCATGTTATATTATCAACCTAAAATTGGATTTTGGTAACATTCATCATTGCTATTTTCTTTTCTAGAGATTACCAGATCCTATTTCATGTTGATGAAGAAGTCGTTTACATGTGACCCTCTGACCTCTGAGACTCCATGCATAAGTAAAATGGCATAGAAGAAAATGCATGTTCTTTGAAAAAGTGTTTGTTGTATTTATACTTCTCCTTATCACATGATCCAGTATATAAACCTTTACACTGTTGACATAATTATGTTGATGCATTAATTAAGCACTTTCACACATAAAAAGCCTTTGTACAATGATTTCCCATCCCCCATAACAATATCAACACTATAAAGACTCCTTCCAGTTTGTTTGTATTGATGTTTGTAGAATTTGCAGAATTAATTCAACAAGCATTTAAAAATATTTGATTATTGACAGAGCCATTAGTTCAGTCTTTCAGTCCATTTACCTTTTTACCAAACAGCAGAGCCGACACTGTTGTGCTGATGTTTGTGTGCATGTCTGTATTGAATAGCACTAACTCTACCACGGGCACAGCATGGTCAACAGTCTGTTCGCTAATCCAACACAAGCCAAGTTTCCTAGACAGACACACTCGCGCACAAATGCACCCACACAGACAAGGACTCTCATTTTCAGAGCAGAGAATGGAGGCGGAAAATCTTTTATCTGTTCCTCTCCCAAACACGTTGCCGTGCTATTGTGGGCTGCCCTTGAAGACCCCTCTCTGCTCTGCACTCTCGTGGTTGTCGGTACAGTGTGAACAGATGCTCCCTTGATAGTCGTTGGCCTCTCGCTGTCACTGAGACCGTCCAATCAGCTGCCACCTTGACTCCAAATTGAACTATGAACCTCGCACTCCACCGGGTGAAGCAGCGCCACTGACTGGGCGCTCCTCTGCTCTATTCCCCTCCCACACACGCACACACTACACTCCTTTAAGGCTCTCCCGATTGTACTGCTGCTGGTACCTGCGGGGAGCTCGTTCTGCCATCCTCCTCTCTGCCTGGGGAGCGAGGGAGAAAAGAGAGAGAGTAAGGAATGGAGAGGTAGAGTGGCAGCAGTGGCAGTAGAGGAAGCACAGCCATGTCTCCTCTGATCATCTTCCTGAGTAGAGACAAAAACGACTGCCCTGAAATCTAGGCGGTACTCGTAAGGATTTACTTATTCTCTATCCATCCTTTCTTCACCTCTTTTTGGACCAGTTACTTTCACTCTACTCAGACTGTCCCGAATAAAGAAGAAACCAGCAGAGGAGATAAGCGCTTCAAACAGTGGGAGTGACCCTTAGCCGAGGGGAGCGGGCAGCGCAGAGGTTGAGAGCGGGGGGCTTGACTCAGGCTGACCCCTGCACTGCTCTGTCTCGGTTGGTTTTGTGTGTCTTTGTGACTCTTTGGTGGCAGTGTGTGCATGCGTGCGTGGTAGCCGGCTGGGCGGTCCCAGCCTCACGCTTGGTTAGCGAAGACTAGAGAGCGGGGATGACAGGCTGAGTCCTCCCCACACACACAGCCTCATTTCTGGGTGGCTGCGAGGGCAGAGCAGCTCTCCGGCTCAGTCATCCAGGACAGGACGGCTGTGGGGACCATAGAGACAAGTTCCTGCTTCCTTCATGAGACTTCTGCACTAATCATGTTTGGAATAAAAGCTCCACTTTACTATCTGCCTGGTAAGCTTTTATTCACCATGTAAAATGTGTCGGTTTTTGCTTTACATTTTTGTGTGTGTCATGTGTTTCCTGTTTGTATCTCAAAGTGCACAAGCGGTTTGTGGTTAGCTTGAGAGTGCATCTGAGGAGACACTTGTCTTTGTGCTGCTGGTCCTGAGGTTGGAACCTGAGCTTTGAGCTGGTAATGATGTGTGACAGCAGTGCTCAACGTTTCACTAAGCTTCCAGCATGCCATGCACACAGGTAGGGAGACAGGTAAACAGGACAGATAGGGACGGCAAAGGTAGCAGTATGGCTTTGTATATGGGACAGGCTGCCATCTCCTGTCAAAGATTTGGCTTTGTGGCATTTTGCTCTTTTGAATTTGATGTGTTTGAGAGAGAGCTCTTGGCGGCATGAGGTTACTTACTGCAGGTCGGAGCTTAAGTGCGTCTCATGGCTCACTGGGCACTGATTGTAAGAGGACAGCCAGGAGAAGCAACTGAAAGAATGACTGACAGACATGGGACAAGCACAGGGAAATTTCACAAATGGGATTTATATTATGTGTTGCTTTCCTGTGTATTAGCTGCACATGTCCATCTGCTTATAGCTGTTGTGTTCACAGTGACTACACTCCAGCGACACTTAACAGGGATAAATAATTCAGGTGCTTCAGTCAGCAGGCAGAATGTCAGAATGTACAGTCAGGCCAGAGCTGACCCCACTTTAGTTCTGCCCGTCACATTCTGCTCTCAAAACCCACAGCTCTAGACCTTTAACTGCCTCCTGCACAGCCTGCCAACTGGGTCTTTAAAGACTCTCTTTTCCTTGGCAGCATTTCAAAATAAGCTTGTTGGCATCATGTCCAGTCATATTTGATCATAGGATTTTCAGTATATTTCCAATATTGCTCTATATGTGTTTTCAAGCTAATTTACTCCTAAAATATTCAAGTATTTACACCACAGTAGACTTGATAAGTCCAATTTTCTTTCATAATGCTCACCCATAATGTGACATCCATAGCTGTCTATGTCAGCAAATAGGATAGCAGAAATGCATGCAGTAAAAAAAAATAATTAGGAGCTACATTTTTAACATAACAACAGCATTTTGCCCACAACATACCACTAAACTATAATGAGGATAATTGCGCATATGTTTATCAAGTGCAAAAGGGTAATGTTGATATTAACCCTGTTGAACCCTTTCTCTGGTGCCTACCATCAAGTGACTCCTCTTTGTCCAAAGCAGCTGCTGATAAATAATGACTTCTTTTAAGGTTGGGGTTTTGACATGCTGTAGTTCTGGTCAAGGTTAGGCCAAGTGTCTCTAAAGTGAATAGAATAATAAGTGTGGGACTAGCTTTCAGCACAGTGCCCTGGTCCTCTGCAGGAGAGCCACACAGACTGGAGGCTGGTGCTCAAAGGTGTGTGTGTGTGTGTGTGTGTGTGTGTGTGTGTATGCTTATGTGTGCCTCTTTCACTATCTCTGTATGTGTGTGTTGTGTGTGTGTCGGCACCGCGGGTCGCTTCTTCCCTTCCCCTCTCCCATTCAGCCGCTGAATGAGCCCCTGCCTGCGTTCTCGTCTTAACCACCGTTGCCTAGGAGACCAAGTCAGACACATGCTAGTTCTCCATGATTATTTGACAACAAAAAGGTTTGGGTTAAATAAAGAGCAGTGGGTTTGGGGGGAGTTGAAAGAAATGGATTATGTTAAGAATATCAGGGCAGGGACGCAGAGATAAAGGTGGTGAGAAGGAGCACTTGAACTTCAGTTATATTTTCATCAGTTTGAGGGAGGCAAAGAAGGAGCAAAAGGTTTCAAAACTCAAAGTTAGTCATGGGCAAAACAAAATTGACCTTTCATGTAGTTTTTCGATAGTATATTTGGCCTTCCCTTTCGATCCTTTAACCCTCTTCCTTTACCCGTCCTCTAATTCTCTTGGGTCATTTAAACTTATTTACAAATGTAGTTTCTCTTCTTTCTTGGTATGAAAATGTTAGTAGCAATGTGAGAAATTATGATGATAAACTGCTTTTATTTGCAATGTTGGCATAAAACTGAATCAGGATTCATGCTGAATCATCTCGACAATTTAAGAATCAAGTCAAAGAGGATTACTGGTTCTTATTGTCTGCCAATAGGCTGTCTGAAAGATGCATTTGGAGCTACATTTGTATAAGTTGTAATAGCAAAAGGCACCTAGGACAATATGAGATTCAAATAGTATTCCATGGATCATTCATTGTATGCAGTGGTCAGTTTGAAACCGTCTTTTTATTGATACTTGAGTTGACTAAAGGTAACTTAAGTTTTCAGCGATAAGCCATTAAAGAAAGAGTGGCAAAAGGCACACAGACCTTATAATCAATAGGCCTTATTACAGGTATAGCTCTGAGAGTGAGGACCAATCATTGGTTATTACCACTCAGAGCACAGAAGAATAGAGTAAGTGTAGGAAAATGACGTATCCATTTGCTCTTGCGAGGAACCATTAGACCACCCTGGAAACCAGCCTCACTCTGAGATCGGGCTGAGGTGGTCGCACTGCATGTACAGATAATGTGTGCAGTGGCCCGATCATTATATCCAATTAAGTACAATATTTCTCTCTGCTCCTCACTGGTTAAGACCATCTCCCTGGATCAATTCCTCTAAATCTTCCTGCTGCATCTTCCTCTCTTTTGATGTGCTGTAAGTGTCACCTCTCACTGCCGCGCCCCTCCCCCCTCTGTGCTCTTATCCCACTCTATCATTGTAACCATTTATCTGTTTTACCCCTCCTTCACTGCTCCGGCCCTCCATCCCTCCATCCCTCCCACTTCATGACAGCTCTGTCATTAGATGCCAGTAGCAGCCGTAAAGCAGTCACGATGATGGACTGCCAGCTCCCTCACTCCTCTCCCTCGTAGTGCTATACCCTGCTATAATAAAAGCCCTGTGTCGCTCTGTGTGGCATGTGTCCCGGGCTGGGCCACAGGTGCCACTGCCCTGATCATGGCCGTAAAGGTCGTAAAGGTCAGGCGAGGCGCGTCAGACTGGCTGCCCCCGTTAGCCTGCTCATAAACCCAGAGCTGTTAAACCTCCACCCCGCACACCTGTGGTCTCTAGTCTGCCCTGGATCAAAGCCACTGGCAACAACCTCCCAAAATACACACACATATTTCTGTGATTACTGTTATGACAAAGTTAATTGAATGCAATTTTTAGTCTCTTAACACAACATAAATAATAATAGTCTACAACCAGGAACAACACAGTCAGAGTCAATAGTTTCATATTTCAAAATGACACATTTTAAATGACAACATGACTTTTAAAGCTCTTAAATAATAACACATTTGTATTATAATGAAGAGTATTGTGTGAATAATGACATGAAAGACAACAGAGTGAATGTTTTGGCATGTTATTTTAATACATCACTTGGACGATTACTATAATTAAATCTTAAATGCATAATAAATAATTCTCACACAGAGATAATATTAAAATGTATATGTGGAACGTTCATGTACTGCAATTAGACTATTAGTTCTTTTGTGTGTATTCAAATTTAGTGGCACCATATGACAGGTTCACAAGGTAATGGAGACCTGAGGTTGTGTAACATACAGCTATGACTTATGAACTGGGATGACGTCTCCTCTCTTCTTATAGGATGTTTTCTTTCATGAGAGGTAAGGCTCCATGTGTGCGCTATGTGTTTTTTGCATAGTCAAAATGCTTGTATGTCAAATGTCCTTGCTGCGGCACCATCCTGCTTAATTTGCCATCCTTGTCAAACATCATGACAGACACTCACCTCTGGCTCTTTGCAGGATGACATGGTGAACTTAGGTGAACCCCATTTGGAGCAGGGGCAAAGATCATGTGGTTAACCATGTGTGTGTTTGTGCCAGCGCATGCATGTTGTCACCTCTCTGCTGAAACACTACCCCGGCAGCAGAAATAGCGGGCTCTAATTGCCTTCATCTTCCTTTGCCTTCCTCTAATCAAATTAGACTACAGAGAATCCTAATTAAACCCTGCCTGCATCTCATGGCACTGGGTTCAAATACATGTGCATATTTTGCTCGTCGCCGCACACCGACACTCACAGCATGTATTAGTTTACACTCCTGGCTCCTCAAACAGCACTGATTGGTTTATGCAGTGCCCATGAGCTGACCATGCATTAAGAATAGGCACAGGATATAATTAAGCGCTCCTTGAGATTGTTTTTCTCATTTATTAGATGTAATAAGATGATGAGAAAGGGCCAGTTATGTTTTTGTGTAGCGTTTATATGATGTCTTTAAGGTGGAATGCTTGTATTGATTCTGGCCTGAGGGAGCGACATGTCTGCTAAAACAGGGCATCTACAGAAGTGTTGAAACAGCAGCCACTCAGGCTTTATGTTGTACACAGCATAATGTGTAATATGATGCATGTGTGCTGACTAAATAGAATGAGCTGACCACTTATGCATTATGAATTAGCTAAGAGTAATTGTTGCATGCTGCTACTTTTGAAGCCAGATTATAGCTCATAGCTTTTTTCATCTATTAATCGTTTTTTGTTTTATGGTTTTTTTGTTTTTTTTTAAGTTTGGGTATTGATTGTTTAATTGGAAGCTAAAGCCACATGCTCACAACAACAGGCAGTCGTGTAGTATACTGATGCACTTGCAATGATGCCACTTGACCCTTTTTAGCAGCTATAGGTTCAGTACCATTGTCCCCACTTCCTTCCTGACAACGCACCTGCTGGAAACTTATATGAGCGAAAGTATTTAGTGTGGTTTTGAGTGCTCACAAAAGTTTTAACACTGACAATGGTATTGATCGTATGTGTTTCCTGGCCTTTAAAAACAGTACATTTATTACAAGCAGAGAATAAGCATGAAAAGGAGAGAGATGGGGTTAGTCAGAGGCTGGGTAATCCTCACACACTTTGGTGGATAATTACGACTATGACGAATATTTGTGAGTAAGAGGAGGAAATACTGAGTGTTGTACCACCTTTAGAGAGAGTAAGGATTTATGCCTTTTTGTATCCCATAGCATAGTATCTTGATGCATATTCCAGGTATATAATACTATGTTAATTTAGTGGTAGGTGGGAGGACCCTTTTAAGCTGATAGCTTTTCATTAGTCAATAGGATTTCAGAGCTAAGCCCTCAAAGCAACCCCTTCATGTAAGACAGAAAATCAACAAAATGGAATTTGTTCATCTTCAATCCCCTCTCCTTTAGTTTGTTAAGCATTTGTGATCTCAATATTGGCATTCACTACTAGAACAATCTATTCTTCCCCTTTGTTATAAGGATCTGCTGCTATAACTGCTGCATGTGATAGTAGAGTAATTCAAAATATACTTTCTGATGCCAGTTTAATCTATATTTACTTTAATAAAACCTATTAATAACATATCAGTGGTTTAGTTTTCTTTCAGTGTGTGATAACCTCTGCATCTTAATAAGAAGAATTCATCAAGGAGCATTAGCAGGTCTCTTGTTTTCAATTATGCCTGTTAAGGATTTCAACAGGGTGAATGAATGGCTCACCTCTGCACACTTTGTTCAGATGATTGTGGTTGGTGTGTGCACGCTTATTTTTCATGTGTAGTTGTGTGACACAGGAAGTGAAAATGAATCATGGAAGACAGATTAGGAGAATGATGAGAGCTCATCACATCTGGTAAAAAGACTGGTGATGACTTCAGGCAAGGTCTCCCTCATTTACACAGACTATTTCTCTGTTTCCCTCTCCTGCCTCTGTCTACAACTGCTCTCTATTCATCACTGTGCATTATACAGACAGTTTGGCACTCAGAAAATGATTACTGACTTGGTCGAAAGCTTCTTATTAAAATCTGTGTCACAAGGCTAATTTGTGTATGTTGGGGAGGACAGCAGAGAAGCTTGGTTATATAAAATGGGATGCGTATGAAGTTCCCAATTTAATGAAAAGTCTCCCATTTGTTTTTTGATCAATATTGGAAATGTTGTAGAGTGTGGTCTACGATTAGATAAGATTACAAACTTAACTTGGTCATTCCTTTCCTTGCGTGTATTTGCTAGTATTTTAGTAGTTGTTGTGATCAAAAGAGTTATCAAAGAACTATTGATTGAAGGCTTTGCTCCCTCCGGAGTATTCACTAGAGCCTAGGGCTTATGGGCAATGTGGAATGTGTCAGTGAAAATGTGGTGAAGTCCAGGAAGCAGAGGATGGGCGCAAGAATAGTAAGGGAAATGATTTATGAATGTACTGATACAGTTGCTCTTGAAGGAATTCTTAATAATAATAATAACAATATGTAAGGCAATGTTACACTGTTTTAATGCATTGACGCGTCTAGAACACCCCGAGGTGCAGCGGAGTGGTGTTACTCCATGGAGTGCGTTTAAATGCATTGCTCTGAGTTTAATCTGCTTATACCATGGTCCCACAAACTGAAAATAGTTCACTTTTGAGTCTGACAACCTTTTAGCTGTCCATGGATGTTCAAGGCATTATTTTTGTTCTAGTTGAAGCTAGTCCCTCCTAACAGTAGTTCATTTGTTTACCGTTACTATGGTGATGCTCACAGCGTAGTGATATAAAAACGTGATTAACTGTTGCCGGACTACCTGTGCGGTTATACAGAAATAATGCACAGCAGTTAGCATTAGAATTCTCACAGACCATTGTATAATAATACTGATATCATACAAATCTGAATAATGAAAGTAAAGAACAATGTTTGAATGAAGTAAAAATGTAGCGGTTTTATGGATGTGCAAATGTTGTGGGATTATGTTTTAGAAAACTGTTACAAAGATATGATAAATACATGATGAAAAGGGGGCATATGGATGGATAGATTAAAAAATGGGAGGCATATAAAATACTATTGTTACCATGCTGATTTTTGATTTTCTTTTTGGATATTTTTTTTGAAAATATGACCTAATCACTACGGACAACAGTATCTTCACCTCCATCTGGGAGTATGGCATCATAGAATCTGAAAACCATCAATATAGGAGAAGGATAGATGAGGAGGAGCAAATTTGGGGAGGGCCAGCCAGCTGAATCCTGGTGGGGTGTGCAGAAGTAAGCTGGCAGTGGGCAGGCGGGCATATGGAGGACAGGTTGGCACTTTGACTGCAACTGCAGAGTGCACCTGTCGACAGGGCCCAATCTGGCAACAAGAAGGGAGGCAGAGAGCGCGTCCTAACAGTAATGTGTGTGGCCTCGTCTGAGCGTCTATGGGCCCTGAAAGATTTGGGATATTAATGAGGAGTCTAAGTGTACGAGACAACTGCGGCCTTTTACACTGGAGGTACACAGCACTCTTAGTAGTCATGACTGTACAGACACTGCTGTTTAACTTGCCCTTAGTCTAAAACAAACACATGCTTGGTTACTGTTTGCATAAATCTAACAGTCAGATAATTTGAGTGTGGGTTACTGCTGCTAGAGGAACAGCCTTTATAATTAAGATAACATCCAAAGCTCTCACTACACGCGCTACAACACACCCCCTAATTGGCTGCAACTGTTTTGCTGCTAACTAGCTGCTAATTAGATCAGTGTATTCCCTTCACTTCCTCCCTCTTTTCCTATTATTTGCAGCAAACAAAACACTTTAAGGATTTCAGTGGGAGTGTAGACTTTTATCACAAAGGGGAATCTTTCAGGGATTGTAAGATTAATGCTTCAACTTTTTATTTTAACTAACTAATAAATATTACAGCATAATCAGTCATTGTATGTTCATCCTAAATAAGATAACAAAGATTAGGCACTGACAGGTGAGATCTATGGCATATTAGTGGCACGCATTTCAATGTAAATAAGTGATGGCTAGAGTAAAGGCTGCTATTATCATTACTTATATTATTTGTATTTTTAAGTCAAGATTTTTATTACAGATTTTGGCTGTTAATAGTAAGGCAGATGCAGGAGTCAAAGGCCATTGCCATTGTTAAGTCGCTGTCACAAAAGGTTTGTAACACCCCACTGGAGCCCATCTGTATCTTTGCACACAGACTGTATCGATCTTCACTGTGAAATGAAAGCTTTTAAAATCAATCCTATTTGCTATGTTCAATAGTTTAACAAGTACGGATTCCTTCCCTGGTGCTCCCACCCCTCTTGCTCGACTGTGCTGTAGGTGGATATCGAAAGGCCAGTGACTGTGTGCCCCGGATTTAGCCTTGGCTGTGGACACGAGTCTTGGGGCTTGGGTGTTTTTCCTCTGATCTGCCTCTCCTCTTTCATCATGAACACCGCGGAGAGCGAGGCAGACGGATACAGAACGGTTTAAAGGCTGGCAGCAACACCATGGCCTTGAGGTGTTATCTGTGCCTCTCACTGTGCAGCAGAGAGGAGTGATTTCAGTGGGAGCCTGCATCTCGTTTCCCTTCCCGCGGTGGACCAGGCTAGTTAGCAGATGGTCATGTTACCACCAAAAATCAAAATCAACGGAGTCAAAATTGCTCGTGTTCATTTCTTGTGCCCCAGGTGAGACCTCATGCTCTCACAGGCTTCATGCAGTCGTACATTTTGGAGGCACACACAGTCACTGACATGCATCGCTTTCTCCTGGCTGGCTTTAAACACTTACCATCTGCAAACGGGTAGAGTGTGGAGAGAAGTGTGAAGCGTGTGCTTGACTCCAAGAAGCTGTTTCTAATGTTCATAGCCATAGCTTATGTTGCTTGTAAATGTAAAGATTGTTATTGACACCAAGCCCCAGTCCTCACAAAGCCACTTGTCCACAGTCCACAGTGGGTGATTCAAGAATAGGCTGACGGGGCTGAAAAGCAGGTTGAATTGGCAATTAGAGGTAAAGGGAAGCTGGGGAGTATGTGCTAACAGGGAGGAGGAGACGGCATGTTCATCTGCAGATGAAGCCCAAATCCCTTCTTTCTCCCTCCCTCTTTCTGCTGGTGCCTGTTAGGAGCTGAGATGAGAGAGTCTGCTTTGTGATATCTTCTTTTTGTGTCGTGTGTTTCAAGGATCGTCATAGACTGCAGCTTATTTAGAGTATACAGAATATCATCTAGGTTCTTTCATCTACAGAATTAGATTTTATAATAATGAAAGAACATTTTAATGATTTCATTGTAAATTTGCATTAAGGTCTGGTGGCCACGTTCAGTTTTTTTCTTGTCACATAACATATTCTCTACATAACTCTATATTGATTAATTATTTTCCTATTTCCGGTAGACAAAAGAAAGTCAACAGAAAATTATCACACACACACACCTTTTCTGGAAACTATTGTTTCTTTACACAGTTTGCGGTTCTTCAGAAATCTTTTCTTCCTGGCCAGACCATGCACCTGTTATTGCAGCCATGTTGACCATGGAGCTCACAGCAGTGGTGGTGGATGGTGCTTTATATGGAGTGAAGTGGCATATGTTACATGTATATGTCTATGTAACACATAGACTTACACTCTAGTGTCTCAGTCGTGTTAATAGCACACCACTAACCGCCCACACTGCCTTTGGCTGTGAATGAGATGAGTCATGTGAGGATGCTCTTCTCATCTCACTGAGCACATATGTCCTTCTTAGATGTACTAAACACTGCAGATATTGTTCTGGTCATGCTTGGAGGCCTTGAGGCCTGTTGTAAAATTAAAAAGTAAACAGTGTACTCATGAACCCATGCTGCTCTTGAGGCTGGGTTGAGTCTCACAGAATCCTTGATGGGTGTGCACGAGCGATGATGAGTTTAATGCAGTCTGCCTGTGTCCCCGACGTGACCATCACATTAATATAGTACTAATATAAGAGTCTGTCAGCTGCATGCTAATCACTGCCCCACACATTCTCTGGCTTATGAAGTGTACAGAAAAACCTGAGACAGCCACATTTGAAACATCAGTGACAGGGTTTGCTCCTGAACCTGTTGACTCTTTTATCACTGTAGCAGTGGATTATTTATTATGAGCCGACACCACAGGCAGCACAATCCTATGACAATAGACATTATGCAGCTGAGCCAAACACAAGCCGTAAACACATTGCCCCAGCCATTTGAGTGCGTGTTCACACTCTTGTGGCTGCACTGCTAAGCATAATTTAACTTGAATGCTTGTAAGGCCTTGACATTTCGTCCCCCTGAACAAAGGCTTCCCACCCCTTGCTCTCACTCGACCAATACAGGCACATCTCAGGCTGGCTGCTTTAACAAGGCCTCTTCAAAGCTGCTCAGTGCTTGTGCCAGCAGGCTCCACAGCACAGCAGAGGGAGGGGCCTCCACAGTAGACTGAAAGAACGGGGAGGGGTGGAGAGGTGTGCTAGCATGACCACTATTAATGGCCTAATAATCTATTTGGGTGTTTTGGCAATTGTGAAAAGGGTGAGGAGAAGAGAGGGTAGGGGAAAAGGGGTTGTCAGCATGTCATAGCTGTTTAAAATCGGAAAAGAGAGAGGCCTTTGTTTGTCGGGCTAAATGCTGTAAATAACATCAGAGACTGCGGCTAAATGGAAATCAATGCAATTACCCTATTAGCATGGGCTTGGGCTCACCCCGCAGCTCTCTCTCCATTCTGTTTTTCATACATATTGACCATTGTAGCATGTGAATGAAAAAAACAAGAAAAACAATTTAGCCGTAATCCTCAATTTTGGACAGTACTCCTACTTTGTTAATTGCATTGTGTTTATAATTACATTGTTTAGATTAGCATAGCTCCTTAATCACTTTAATTTAAATACTCATTGTTGTGGGGGGTTATGTTGTAAAAAGTCTAAATTATAATTTGAAAACTAATTAGTATGGCAGCTGAGAACCATCTGTTTGAATGAATCTATATGAATGGGGGTGTGGTTAACCATTAACCTGTTCTTTAAATTGTAACTTGGCTGTGTATTGTCAGGAACATCACAAGAACAATATCCTATCATTTTAATGTTATCATTTGGACAGAAAGTAGTGTATTTGACAAACTCATATTGTAATTAAGGAGTCGGCAGATTTTTTTGTAGGTATCCTTTGCGTCCTTTTTGCTTTGCCAGCTGTATTGAGTTTAAATACAGGTTGGACACAAGAAAAGTGCACAATTGTATGTGCTGTGATCATTGACACTGACAGCTCAGAGTAAGCCACAGCCAGCATGCCTAATAGAAAAGTGTACATTGTTAATTATGTCATAGCAGCAAGGTGGATATCTGGAATGCATTTGAATAATGTGAGCAATGATATAACAGTGGATCTTTAAATGCCTGAACTTCCATTTGAGTAATTTATTCATGTATTTATCAGGTGTAAACATCACACACAGAGAAGTATCTGTCTGTGAAGTATATCTGTCTGTTTTTCAGCACAAACGCAAAAGCAAGAGGCGTGAGAGACACATTCTAAGTAGTGTGCCCGTGCCTGGTTTTCCAGATCAATGATATGTGGCTGTGTGATCGATGTGAGGGCTTAGCAGAGTGGAGAAAGCTAATGGGCAGGTCAGTGGCTCAGACACATCCTGGCTCCCCTGGCCTATTACCACCATGTCTGTTAATATTCCCCGCTAACACTCCTCGTCGCTAACACACATGCATACACAGGCACATTAGCAGGGAGCAACACTATCACACTATACACATCTCTGATATTCAATATGTTTATGTATTGTGTATGCCTTTTCTTGGGGGCCATTGTCCTCCCTGTTTTCTAGTGAGGCTGTGTGTCTCTGCCATATGGTAATTCTCAGGTATCTATGCAAATACAGCAGTGCAGATAAGTGGCATATTTATAGCAGTGTAAATATAGAAGAAAGCTATAAGAAAACACAACACTGCATTTATAATTTTTTGTTTAACCAGCAAATGAAATCAAACTTTGGGATAACATTCAAACTACTTCACCCAAAAAGATTCCTTGTTCAGGAATTGAACCCGTTATCTTCTTGTCATGAAGCCTGCGCATCAACCGCTGTGCCACTGTGCTGTTAGCAGAAGGTTTAAGCCAGGCTTGGGACAGCAGCCGTGGCAATAGTAGAATTGTATTTACATTACATTTACTTTAAAAGTAAAATGTTTCAGTGTTGCTATTCAGTGTTGCTATTTAAAAATGTTTTCAATATGTGCAGAAACTTCAATATCTCTTTCAATATTTGAATATCTGCTAATGGGTGTACTGTATAGTATAGAGTATCTGTTTGTATCTAGAGAAAAAGAAAGCTGGCTTTATTCATGTGTCATTCACTCCATTTAGCACCTCATGCATATAGCCGTGCACATGTTGTCTAATAAGACTGGCATGTAATAATCAGATAAATTCAAATGAGAACCACTGCTCCCCTCCTCAGCCCTGCTACACGGCTGTGTCTCCAGTGGCTGATAGATTGTAATGAATGTAACAGCACCGAGATTCTTCAAAAGCCTCTCAAAAGCTTAAGCTCCTTTATTAAATTAAGCTAACGATGCTTAAGGCCAGGTCCGCTGCTCAGAGAGACGAGGAGAAATGGGGTCTGGAGAATGGCAGAGACAGTAAAGGGATACACAATCATTCTCAGTAATAAAATGTATTCAAACTAAGCATTGCATAAGTGACAGACAAGCTTGTTTCACTATACTTTATTTTTTCATTTATACAATTAGTTCAACACTCCCAAGGCCATGTGTTAATGACACTAATTGCTGAAGTTGGGGTGAGCAGTAATACAAACATTTGTGGATATAAGAGATTAGCTACTCACTGGACCTTGAGCTTTGCTATTTAAAACATAACATGAAATTTACAAAAAAAAAAAAATCTTCTGTTCCAATTTGACCACTTTGGACCTTAAACATGGTACAGTCTCTCAGTGTTGCTGTCATATGCTTAGGAATAAGCTTTTTAGTTGATGCGTGTTGTGTGTCAATAATACCATAATAACATTATTTGGGTGATTAGATAATTGTTTCTTATAAGCTCTTAAACTGCTAATTGATTAGTAAAAATGTCTGCATGATCTAGCAAATTATAAGGCCCCAAAGACAGCTGTGTAAAATAATAGGTAAAGAGTTGTGTGTGTGTGTGTGTGTGTGTGTGTGGTGTGTGTGGTGCTGTGTCCTGGGGGGAGGCGTGTACCGGCAGCAGGCAGATCAAAGGCTGTATCTCGGTGCTGCATGGTTAGGCCGTATCCCATGTCTACCTGCTCCCTCTCACTTTCTGTCGCAGGTCAAGTAGAGGTGACAGATACACTATCACTTGGATGAAAGACAAGACACACACGGTTCACTACAAACAGCGCACACATGCCACTGCCCTCAGTCTAAGATAAGAAGACAAAGTTTAGACAAAACAGTTGTCTACACACACCGTTAATGTGTGAATTAAAACCAAGGCATGCAGCAATTATAGACTTTACACCATGGTTTAGAATGGGCTTCATCCCACTTCCTCCTCATCTGATACCTGTGTAATCCTGATTTTCATTGTTGGCTTTGAGAGAATACCCTGTCTTTGGTGCACACTTGCAGCCTTTTGATTTTACAGTGTGCGCAGTGGCTGGGATCTAATCCACAGTAAAACCATTGATAATCCATGCAGAGGATGGGGCTGTCAGCTCAGTCTACTTGTTGTGAATTTGGCTGTCCTCTTGTGGAGGTTTGATGGAATTGCGGCTCGTTTGTACAGCAGCCTATTCAATTCAGTGAGTAGGCTATAAAGTTGCGTGTGGTCAAATGTAACCCAAACACAATACGTTTCCACTCATTCCTTAGTCAACTAAGTGAACTGACAAATGAACATTTTTAACCGGTCAGTACAGCAAGTTTGCAAATTGACGTGTTGTTTATTGACCCATCGCCCTTATGTTAAATTACGCGTGTTTTGGGGGTGGCGTGTGTGCATTGCTTTAGTGTGCTCTCCCGTACGCCTGTTTTTGTCCGTTAATGAACTAATTGTTGAACTTGTAGACTATGTGCAATCCCCATGTGGACAGAAAGCAGACTGTCCACTCGTGTGTGTAGGGCAATCCATCCCACTACAAGGGGGACAATGAGGGGTCAACCTTGTTGACTGGAGGCGTGACGGGGGAGGGAGGAGGGAAGGTGGGGTCTATCAGTCCTGCCCCCGCCGAGGAGGAAGCCCCACCTCTCCGCTCTCAGCAGAAACAGCCGGCTGCCTTTCTCCACCTCTCCCCGGTTTTGCTGTGCTGAACTCCGTCCCCTCAGCCACGCTAGGCGTCGGAGCTTCCTGCGTGACAACAAAAGTGCGGAGTTCGACGAAGAGATGGATTCGTGCTTTCACAGCTAACACAAAGGATATTACCCATTAAACACTGGAATAGCCCATACTTATTTGCGGTGAGTGGCCGGATGTGTAATCTGCTTCAAAAGCGGATCCCGAGGCTTGTTTGTGAAACGAGGGCTAAACATACGGTGAGAGCTTGTTGAGGAAGTCATTACGATATCAAGGAAACGCTGCTTTTTTCTGAGGTCGGGGTGAGCCCATGGGTGAGCGCTTCTAGCCTCTCGTACTGTCTACGCGCGCGCGCAGTTTGTGTGTGCGATGCACACTGAGACTTCGTGCACACTGTGTAATAGCGGCGTTATACCTGCTCTTTACATACCGGTTTGGCTTCAGACGTAACATTTTGTTTGTATATAATGCTAGTTAGTGCGAGGAAGAAAGGCAAATGGCGACCCAGTAACTCCCAGTAACTTAACGGACCACGGCTGCGATTATTATGCAAATGAATGAGGGTTTCCCCGTAAACTCATAGTGGGCTTGGAGTAAAATGTGTCGTCGGCTTTGCTTGACTGCAGTCTAATCTTGCTACGATCTGCTTGCTGCCTGAAAGCAGTGCTGATAGCGACCCATGTTGACCATTTGGTGCGTCGACTGGATGTTGACCCCAGTGTGTTGGTACGCGCGTGCGTTGTGGCAGGTGGACGTGTGTCACTTCCCACTTCGCTCCTCCACTCCATGAGCGCGTAACACCAACACAGGAGCACTGTTCTCCAAACAGTGAAGCAACAGGCCTGTGCTCACTTCGTGGTGTGGGTTGGGTTAATCTGCTTTCACAAGGAGCTAGTGGTCTGTGCAGTGTTAGATGATGCTGATAAGGTTAGCCAACAAGTGCAAAAGTATATGCGGGAAGCAAGCCATGTTACAATACACGGTGCACTACCAGTCTGGCGTGCCTTACGTTATGTGGCAGTGTTCAGTTTTATTGTATTTTGCAGAGATATGAAATTCTGTGCTGAGACCTCATTCATGTTACTGGATGTGTTTATTGTCATAACACTTTCAACTTTAATATCTAATATGTTGCAAGCCCATATGTAATACTGTTGTGTGGTTTTGTGTAATTTCTTCTCAAAGATAATAATATTGAATATTGTTAAAGTTAATAGTTTTCTCTGTAAATTATGGCATTTTTCTAAGGATTTTGTAAGCTTCAGCTGATACAACATACAACACACTCCTTGTGTCTTGTTTGATAGCTTTGCACATAGAGCCCTACAGATAAGATAACTATTGGTGGAAGTGGAGGTGACAGGCTTTATTACTATGATCAGTCAGTTCAAAGTAATCAGACTTGTACCTGTTTTTCCATGGCATCTTTTCAGGTGAGCTGCTGTTTGTCATGCCATGGACGCCGCCAGTTTGTTGAGTGTGTGGGGCGAGGCAGCAGCTGGGATGAACTGAATGTTGGTGACAGTTTGTCTGTGGCAACAGCACCTGGCTGTGTTTAGAGAGTGATTAGGAGAGTCCTGAGCAGCTTCATGTACTGTTTGCACAAGGAGCCTGGAGTTAAAGGTGACCCACTTTGCATTTCCTTATCAGCAGCCTACATTGATAGCTTTGAATAGCACTGACTGAAGAAGCCCCTTTGCATACATCGTTTACATAACTCACTATTTGAGAGAATAGCCCTTGTGACTGGGCAAGGCTTGCATTTGACTAGCATTACAACAATGTCCTGAGGTGGTATGTAAAACGTGTACACTGTTCTCTTCGTTTGTTAGTGCAGGGTTACTGTGTGGTCTGCCCAGTGACAGACGGAAACCCACAAGCTTGCTTTCTTAGCTTCTGTCACCTTTGCCACTTTGCACTTTTGTTGTGCTCCACTATCCAACCCACACTTACTTACAGAGAAAGCACTTGTTCTTATTCCTGACCTTTATAGTTTTGTTTTGGTCAGCCTTGTCTTGGAGTAGTGATCCCGGTGCCCATAAACTTCTCCTACAAAATGTAAGAACTAGTAAAGCTTAACAGTAAATGTAATGACCCTCAAAGACAGCTGAACAAACAAGCCATAAAAGCTTTATCTGAGAGACAAGCCGATCTCCGGAAACAGACGGACTGTGGAAGAAGTCGTAAAAGAAGTTGTCCGCAGACCTGAAAACTTCCTGTGTTTGTTGCCTTACCAATGCTTTGACTTTGACTACATATGTTTGCGTACTCTATGAAGGCAAGACCTGCACTGTAAGCCTGTTAAGAGGTCGATAGTGTCAATTAGATTTGCTGTTTCATAAAGGGTTTACTTCCTCTTTAATGTGTGTGTGAGTAGGGCTGATAGGGCTTTCTAAGATGTCAGGCGTTGCACCTACTTGTTTCCCAACACATCACTATTTGCACATGCATATCTGGTGTGGTAATTTTGTTAGACTATTTTAAGTAAGTAGTAATATATCCAAAAGTTTTAAAGATATGTGAAAAATCAAATCAAATCAAATATAGACTTCACATTTATTCAAATCAGTGAACCTGATCCAGAGACTATAGCGCAGACAGTAGCTCAGGCTGGAGAGCGGTCAGATCCATCATACTGTGGTTGTGCTTTTGGGCAATCCACATCACCTCCAGTTTCTGCATATGCTAGTGTATAAATGTGTGTGTTTAAGTGGGTGAGGGATTCCTTGCTTGCTTGTAAAGTGTTTTTATATTCCAAATGTGTGAACATTGCTGTATGAAATATTGTAGTAATTTCAATACTACGGAAAAGACTCGATACTGAATCTGATTTTGATACCACATTGATAATTACAATAATCTATTGTAATTTTTAACTCAAAACAATAGTAGTTTCTTTAATATTGCCATGTGGTCTCATAGTATATTCTAAAACTATTCAGTAAATGTCATATTTTGTCCTATTTACGTTATTTGTTTTTCAGTATCAATACTTGTTCTAATGAATATGAGGTTGTAGTGTCGATTAGTATCTGGGTATCAATTTTATGGACAACCCTAGTATGAAGTTAACATGTTAACATGCATATTTTATGCATTTGTTGGTTTGATTTTACTCCTTTACACTTTATATCATCTTCATTCACACTACCACAGGGCACAGCTGTATCATTACACCATTTTGTCAAAGAGGCCACTGCTGAATAAACCCATTCACACAAGTCATTCTCGCTGCATTTACCGCACTAAACCATGCTGCACAGATATCTCCTGTTGATGTTTGCTGCCATCGCTGTCATACCCTCAGGTCTGATAAACAGCAGCCAGGCAAACACAACACAAGCAACATGAGAGGGGCCGATAAGAGAATCGTACACAGAATAGATGCGGGCTGCACTTCACTATTGCTCTTCCTTAACCACAACTTCTGCCGCTGTGCTGATTGAGTGGTTTTACATTACCCTATACGCTGTGTGTCTTGTGTTTGTGCATTTGCCACAATATAAGCCAGCGTTGTGCTGAAGGCAGCTGTTGAACATAGACCTTGTCTGTTCAGATTATTATCACTTAAGCATTTTTTGCCCTGTCTGCCTGCTCTGTCAGCTGACTGTCATATTGTCCATGTCTGTTTCATAGTAGTGACGGAGAGCAAGGTCAGTTACAGCCTGTGCCTGCAGAGGAAGCT
The DNA here is from genome assembly GCA_000787095.1 of Periophthalmodon schlosseri. Lineage (NCBI taxonomy): Eukaryota > Metazoa > Chordata > Actinopteri > Gobiiformes > Gobiidae > Periophthalmodon > Periophthalmodon schlosseri. Next base: position 35,967 of record JACM01077161.1, read on the forward strand.
CATATGATTAATAAGATATCTAATCTTTACACAAACTGAAATGCATGCAGTTTAGTTCTTAACTATCATTGTAAAGTTGTTCTCAATATGTAGCATACTCTTTTGTTTTAGACCTGGTTTAACATTGTGTTTGTACTGACTTAGTCCTTTGAATATGTTACTGAAAAAATATTCGGTGGTTTGACTGTGAATGAAGTAGGGTTGTCAAAAGTATCGAAAATCTACTAATATATATACTAATCAATATTCAGTCTAGTAACGAAATGGATACTCATTTGAGCAAGTATAAAAATAGGACCAAATTTGACCTTTCCTCAGTATCGAGTATCAAGCCTCTTCCATAGTATCAAAATTAAGTTTGAAATTTCATTATTGTGACAACACTCATATGACATCACTCACTGATTAGTAACATGCAATAGCTAGTATGGGCATACCTACAAGGGTCCCTTATCTACCCATATGTGTGTCCCTTTCTGAGCTAACACTATCAGATACAGTTCCTGGAGTTCAGTAAACAGCTAGGCAGACAAAGGCAGTTATTTGCTTGTAGTGTTGATGGGAAAAGTGTCAGATTGCTATTGGTAGAAGAATGAGTCATTTAGCAGGTCTGATTGTGCCTGACTATACACATTCCAAAAAGAGATGAAGAAATAACCTCCACACACAGTACGTTTGTGTCACTGAAGGTTTCTGTTCAACATCGTTTACATGGGTTTTGACTTGTATCAAATGTTGTGAGGAATCTGCTGCTTATGAAAAACTTGAGCTGAAATCTGAACTCCTTTAGTCCTGTGTTGTATTCTAAGTAAGAGCTTCTCTGGACACAAAATATTTTCTCAACAAAATGGGTTCCCATATTATTTCTATATTTATAAGTTCTGGTTATTTGAAAGAAAATGGCCTATAGAAAGCCCTATTCAAATATGTTTAGCACATTTAAACACAAGCATTACAGAACAAGTAAAAATGAAATTGATACCCAAAAAATATGGAGCAGCACAATGTGTAGACTGTCTCGCAGACTATTTGTTTTAAGTTAATAATAAATAACCTCTTTTTTTATAATCAGAGGACAATTACATACTTTAAAAGCAAAGACAAAAAAGAGTATCTTTACTCCTATTAATGTACTCTGGAGGAGAGTGATTCAGTCATCAGGGCATATATCCACACCTGAAGTCTCACATGTACAAGCTGGAACACACACCAATTACCCCTATTACACAACAACAACAGGCCAACACTCCACAACTGGACCTGTCTCTGGAAAGTCAAGTGGGTGCTGCGTACGTGTGTGTGTGTGTGTGTGTGTGTGTGCTGCCGCCTGGGAGTGAGGACCCATGCAGAGCACTCGGAGTGCTAATTAGGCAACCACAGCCCAGCAGAGTACATCACAGGGAGGAAAAGAGAATAGAGTGATGAGTGTGAGTCGGGGAGCCAACAAAACAGTGATTTCATTTCTGTGGCTTGGTCTCAGAAAGGAGGAAATGTTTGCACAGTTAGTGATGTCTGTGTCTGTCAGTTGTTGTTGGTGGGTTTGTTATGGGGTAAGCCCTGCTGAGAAGCACAGTGTAATAAACTCAACTGCAATCTTGTCCTTGGTGTTATGATAGTTCCTACTGCCCTGCTGTTCTCTGCCTTTCAGTACATATATAGAATATTCAAATTAGCTTCCAAATGTTTTTACATCTTTTTACTGCTGTGCTGTCACAATATGTTTGTAATCTTTGAAAATCTCTGACCATGCTTCAAAAATGCCTCATTAACTAACCATAGAGGGATGTTGATAAGTCTCACCAGTGTCGGAGCAGTATCTGCCTGCCCCATCAGGAGCATATTCCTAGTGTGTGAATTTTGTTCATTGACAATAGTGACAAAGCTTTCTAATTGAGATTCTGTGAGTGCACTGTACCTGAGTTCGTTGTCCGAGCACAAGGCTACAGAGGGCAGGACCATACAGACAGCAGCTTGAGTTCAGGGGCAAAGACCACAAAGACCCAAGACGCAGACAGCTGGCTCTTATGTGTGTTCGAATGGCGATGTGTGTGCGCTCACACTCTGAGCAGCGTTGTGAAGCGTAACCAGACTGTTCTGTCATACGCCCACACTGGTGTCTCTGCGAACAGCCACACAGCCACACACACAACAACCCCAGCCAGCCACCCCTCACGCGGGCGCTGTGTAATTAACAGGCCAAGGAAATGGTGCTGCTGGGGTGGGTGAGTTGGATACAAGGAGGAGAAGAGCACAAGAAATCATCCCAAGCTCGTGCCTACCCTCAAGACACAATGCTTTTTTCTTTGTGTGTGTGCTGTAAAGAAGAAAGGAGAAGAAGGTGAGGCGAGGGAGAGAGAGAGATCCCGGCTGGTCTTTGGAAAACTCTCTGTTTTTGTTGCAAGCTGCTGGCAGGCAGGCAGGTTGGTGGAGAGGAGGGTGGGAGCTGGGGCCTGGTGGTGTTGAATCCACAGTGAGTGGAGGAGAGAGAGGGAAAGTAAAGGTGTGAGGGATAAATAATAAAGTGTGTACACACACGTGCACAGGCGTGTCGTCTGAAGCCTGCTGAGGTAAGAGACAGGTTGACTGCTCATTTTGCTCCTGCACAGAGGCTGTGGCTGTGCTACAGGGACTCAGAACCACAGAAGGGGCAGGAGAATGATACAATTCATCATTCAAACTAACTTCATTTATTATGTGGTGTTCAAAAACAAAACTTTTTTTTTTTTTTTAGTTACCCTCCAAACAGAGATAATATGTTTCTTGCCTGATTCTGACACTGTTACCCTCTCTGCCCTTATAGATTTTTTATCTATTACTTGTTCAAAGCCTTACCAGAAATAACATTTTACTCATTCACTCTCACATTTATACACCATGCGTTGCAGACCTTTTCCCAAGGACACATTAACATTGTTAACTCCTTAATGCCTGGTGTCTCTTATTTGCGACCCAATTAGGCATCAGTACAACCAACATAGTAAAGTTATTCCACCAGTGTCAACACAGCCTTGTTTTGGGATCCAATTGAAGTAAAAATCACCATTCTTTATATATTTTTTATATATTGGGAAAATAATTCAGGCATTAAGGGATGTGGTTGGGTCAGTTCTGTTACTATATTGATGATTGTGATCCTAAGACTTTTATATTAAAGTATTACAGCAACAATAATGCATGGGAAACATCCCACAGTGTTCTTTAGTGCTTGAGGGTAGAATGTTTTGGCTTCTCATCCAAATCCTGGAACTCGTTCGTCTTGAGCTACATTTCATAGGTCACTTCTTAGGAGTGCTGTTTATACGTATACATGTATTTAGATGTATTTGAAGGGTCTTTTCTTTTTATTCTGGAGGACATATGTGTTGTAGACTTTCTTTGTGTGTTGTGTTTCTCATATTCTGGTTATTGATAATAAATTGTAATATAGTTTACATTGTTTGTATATCGTTCTTTGGTCTTGGCAAACATTGATTGTATCCATTTGTCTGTGTACAAAATATGTAAACTGTGATATATGAAGATCAAATGAAGGCCTTAAATGTTGTAACAGTTATGTAGGAGTGGAACAAAACACCCAACCACAGGGACCATGTTACACTGGTGCGAGGAGAATTGGAGGCAGTATAGAGCCTTTCAGAATGATGGCCTCTGCTGCCTGCGAAACCACATATGTTGAGCCAATCTGTTTATTGCACTGACATTTTTATTGCTAAAGTGTGGGCAGACAATGTCATGGCTGGGCCTTGTTTTAAAACGAGAATAATATACTGTGGTACAACTCTGGCCCTCTTCTCCGCCAGCAAACCATAGCTCATCAGAGCTGATGTTCAGAAGTGAGCCAGGTTGGTAGCAGTATCAGTTAGATGGGCCAGCAGCTTGGCACTGCTAGTTTTAACAAGCTGATAGTCAAATCCCTCCCTGGTTAAAGATTAACCACTCACTAGAGCCACTGCATTATCTCCTACTGTCCGGGGCATGCTGGAGCCAAGAGGATTTGCTGTGTGTGTGTATGTGTGCGCGTGTGTGTGTGCACACTTATACTTCAACACTACATTCACTCAGCACAAGGGTGGAGCTGTATTTGTTTGACTGTAGACTTTGTGATCGGCTTTACTCCCAGTGGGGTGTTCAGACTATGTGTTTACTGTATGCCATTTAGCAGTCAATCTGCTTTGTGTATGTGAGCGGGATCAATGTGCCTGTGTTTTCTTCTAATCTACATTCCTTTTTCTCTGTTTTGTTTTGACTTCCCTCAGGGCACAACAGCATGTGAATAGTTAAATGCACCAGGAAGCTCTGAGTGTAACAGATTCCTTTTAACCCTTGGCTTGTCATAGATATCTGCTCGGCCAAATCAAGTACCTCATATTTCCTCTCACAAAGACTCTAAACCTTGCTAGTGTGTGAAGTCGTTTAATGGATTTATCTTGCAGCAGTATCAGCTCAAATCTCTTTTGTGTATCACAGGATTAAAGAACAGTGACATATGCTGCTTCATTACTAGAGGGCATCCTCTGATTAACAGGCTGACAGTGCCATCTGCTGGATATGTGCAGTATCTCAGTTGGGGGAGATATTATAATGAGTGTTGTGGTAAAAGGTGGAGGCATGCTCTCCTCTCTAAACATTTATAAAATGCTACTTGCAACTAATTAGTACTAATTGCATTGGCCTTGCTTATGGTTTAATGTTTCTCACACACAAGTAATACTCATATGACTTCATGGCCAGGGCAACTGAAACTATTTGGGGCAGAATTCAGACATAACTCAGGGAACCAAAATGTCATCTCCTTGTAGCTTTAGCCCCCAAAGCTGATCTCTGTTGTTGCCTCTATTCTTTGAAAAGTGGCGAGTGACTGAAGGAGGAAATGGCTAAAGAAAACCGTCATCACAGCCCAACACTGACAGCAGGATGGACAAAGAGGAAGTCAAACCCACAGTGCTCTGCCCCCAGACACTGTTGCACATTAGCCTCCTCCACCTTGATAACAGCCTACATAATTGCACTGTACTTGTCTTTATGAAAGATTTTGACAAGAAACTGGCAATGTAATTCAGAAAGTTTTGATGAGTGTTTGCAAGTTGTGTTAAAGGAGTGCTATAGTGGCCTCTAATATTTGCAATAATGGACATACAGTAAAGAAAAGCATTCCGTCATACAACGCTTGGGCTTGACACAGGCCAGGGCATGCCCTTCCTCTTTCTCGCTGCTTTTTCTATTTTCACAAGGGAAGGCCATTTTGCATACTTAACCTTCCCCCTTTCCGACCATGTATACATGAGCACATAGACACATAGCGTGTTGCTCCAGCAATGGGGTCAGATGTGGTGACCGCCTGAGCTGCCTCCTCCTTCTTGCCTCCCTTCCCCCCTCTAGCCGAGCTCGCCTTGGCAGGACGTGCATGCCTCTGTCTGTTATCTACAAATGGCTGAGGAATTATAGGTTGAGAGGGGAGGAGGACTGAGTGTGGGGGAAGCGGGGGTGAGGTCATGTGACATCACAGCAGCTGCTAGCCTAAGAATTTCTGTTTTCTCACTTTGAGAGTGAGAGGCAGAACAAGGAGGGGAGAGATAGGCAGCGTGTGTGGCGTGTTGCTTTGTTAGATAAGCTCCAAACGGTCTTTGTGAGCACAAGAGAGAGGAAGGCAGGCAGGCAGCGAGGAGAGAGAGAGGGCGGACGGCCAAGCAGGAGATAGAAGGAGAGCCAGGCAGAGAGCAGGACCATGGTGCGTGTCCCGACCGCCGCGTCTGCCCCTCTTAGCTGCGCCCGGTTCAACTACAACAGGCTGTGCGCGGGACAGAGCCGGCTCTTCTCCTTTGTGCAGTAAGGCACTTGCAGCACACTTTGTATCTGTGTGGGGGGTCACTGTGTGTTCCTCTGCGTGGATCTGTCAGATTACATGTTTGTCTGTCTCCTTTCTCTCACTGTTGCCCTGAGCGCTGTTTGTACAGATAGAGAATTGTCTATTTTTGCAGCAGTTAGTCTTTTGTGCGAAGTTTCTCTTCTGGGAATAACACAACTTGCTCTTACACTCACTTTCCAGCATGTTTTCTTTTGTTTTGTTTTGAATTGCCACTGTATTGAAGTATATATAATGAACATGCTTCACAAACATTCTTTATTGTCTCAATGACTTATTTAATGACCATTTGTTTACTCGGAATGCTCCTAATCAAAAATAAAAATGTTCTAAATGTGACTCTTGCAATGGATTGTTGTACACAGAAGGCAACACAAGCTTTAAAGCTTCCATCCAAGCTCAATCCAGATCCAACTCATATAAACAAATAGTTTAGTAGTAGTCTACTTTTCATACACAAGAGTGAGATATGTTGACTATTCTGCCTATTTTTCCTGTTGTGACTGTGATCAAAAGTGGCATTACATGTGAGCTATTCCAGTCTTCTATTTAACTTTGCCCCAAGTCATTTATTTGTGTGTCTTTTGGCTAAGTGTTCATTGCAGTGCCATCACACACCGTTCTGGGGCTGTCAATGTGGTTTCACCTTTCACCACACAAGCACCAACACAGGACCCACACATTACCACACACATTACCCACTATACACATACTATAAATGTATTGTCTTTTAACTTGGTGAAGCCTTAGTGTTGAGATTGCACAGATTACAAATGTTTCTTTTGTATTGGCCTTTCTCATCTGAGTTATACCAGGCTCATATCTTCTATTTGTCTGGCACAATGTAAAATGGCTTGTGGGCGGAGTTGATTCATTAACAAAATTGTATTCACCTACATCTACATTATCTTCATTATTCCATCTGCCATACAAACAGTCTAGAAAACCTGAGCATGCTGTGTAGCAGGGTAGCAACATTTGCAGACATGGATACAGACTGAAGCTTTCTGAGTGAGGAAAGGATGAACTGGCCTCCTAACCTCTGACCTTTGACCCTGAGGCGTACCACCAAAGCCTCTCACACCACCAGTCCCCATGCGCCCCAGCTGTCACAAACATTCAGTGGCCCGCTTGTCTTTCAGAAACTGCCTGCAAGCTTTTGTTTTTTGTGATATTGAAAATTTTACTACTACAATCCACATACTTCAACATAAGACCTGTTTAGTTATTTAAATACTTATTCTTTTTTACCATTGTTCTTTTCTAGGCATGAGCCATGAGCCAAAGTCACCATCATTAGGAATGATCTCCACAGCGACCCGAACCACGGCGACGGTCAGTCCCCTCACCCCGTCGCCGCTCAATGGCTCCATCGTAGCCAATGGAAGTCCAGCCACACAGTCAACGCATTCTGGGTTTGCTGCAGCCCTCCGTAAACTGGCGAAACAGGCAGAGGAACCTCGAGGTAAAAAGAAAATCTGCCTCTCGTAAAACAATAGTACCAAAATCTTCTTTCTTGAATCTTGCGGGTTTCGTGCCCATTCTAGGTTATTGTGTATTTAGCACAGAATAGAGATTGGCCCAACTTAATGGGTGATAGCACTGTAATATCCATTTACAGTCACAATTCAGTCAGTCTTTTAAAAAGAAGTGGTTGTACATTACATATAGTTAGTGGATCTAGGTTGTGTGTACATAATACCACTGTTAAGGTTAGTATCACAACTCTGTTTGCTGACAGCAAATGGAAATCTGGTCGTTGGTTTAAAGGAACTACGTGAAATTCTCTAATAACTCTAAGAGAATAGGAGGGTAGAAAGTCCTTCCCTCTCCTTTGCTATAGGAAGCTTGCCTGACTAGCCAAAACTACATGCTCTTTCTATACTATACAAAGATGTGCTGTGTGCATGTCTTGTCTCACTGAATTTAGATGGGTGTATTGACTGACAAATTAGCCAATCAGAGAAATCCATGGTCCATTGTATCAAAACAAACATGTTTGCTTACGTATAGAAAAGAAAGAAAACATAACACAGAAACATTGCAGACTCTGACAGAATAATTGAATTAAACAATAAACACTGTTAATCTGAGAAGTTTGATTTTATACTTAATGAGAGATGACCAATGAACTTTCCCATGTGTCACTGACATAAACAAACGTGATTACACTACTCGTTTGGACTAGTCTAGATTTCAGGCAAATAGAGACCTGAGTGCCTTTCTGGAACTAAAAACTCCAACCCCAGTTTCCAATTAAGGGCCGTCGGTGATAAGTGTCCATACCAAAGTATGCAGCCATAGAAACATCATTCTGTATATTACAAGGTAATGGCAGTTTTTGTTCATTAATTGTGGACCAGACTTATCAACAGTTTCATTAATAGTTAAGTCAATGACAGAGTCAGTCAATGACAGAAAGCCCTATCACAGTGCTGTGTATTACTATAAAAGCAGAAACATACCTGCTTCTCTCCAGAGGGTCAGTTGCCCCAGTTGTCACCCTAACCCAGACTACTAAATCATATGTCCCTCCTTTCTTGGCTGTCCCTGGACTTTGCTGTCTGTTGATAGTAAGAAGGAACAGATTCTCTGTTACTCACATAAAATGTATGTCACTAACCGCACACCTGACTGGATACAGATTTTTGTAGACCCAATGCCTCCTGATTTTTGGGTAACTTGAATAATCCTCTGGCGATTTGTAGGAAGTTCTGACTATCTAAACACAAGGAGGGACTGAATAGTGACTGGGCCAGTCACTCCTCCTCTTGTGACTGATATAGGCGTAAATGACATGACAGAGAGCCTGTACGGCTCTGTAGAGTCATGCTTAGAGATCCTCTGGCTCTGGGTGGTCAGAGAGGCACGCATCTCGAAAGCTGCACCAACCACTTTGTCTGCACAGCCTGTATTTATAGGCAACACGCTTTCACACACATCCTAACACACCCACACACACAAACAGTTGTCTTTGCAACTTGGTAAGCTTTGTGCACCCTCAGCGTGCTACAGCCTGCTGTCCTTTCATTAGTGACTTTGACTCAGACAGCCGCTTGGTTTCTGCCTGGAGAGTTCTGCTTTATGTAAATGCCATGACTCGATGTTCTAAGACAGAGGAATTAGCTGGGTACAACACCAGTATCACTGGCACCGGCTGATTTAAGACCCTGAACATGGCCGTTGTTTACCCACTCCCACACACACACTTTGTCACTAGTCTGTGGCTGGTATAATGAATAGCTCTGAATGCTGAAGACTGAAGTTCATATCTAATGAGTATCAAAGCTGTGCGCAGCCACACTTTTATCCCATTCCATGTGCACTTGAACACACATGATTAGAGCTGCACTATTGTTGTGCTCTAACACTAGTAAAGTTGACATGTGCCCTAAAAAGAGACTCATGTTTCCCTGCACACAGGGACGGAGACAATTTCAGCAGCAAACACAATCACTGTCTTTCCACTAGGTTCTCACCATTATACAACCTGGAGAGAGGGAACACGTCCACAGCTGATGGCATAAGCAGTCTGGAAACAAGAGAAATACAGTAATTAGATTTGTGAGCAACTAAGGTGTTTGGCACATTGCATAGCTCTTGTGAATGTGGTTTGTGTGTATGTGTGTGGCCAGAGGCTCCCCTTGTTTCTGGGAGCCCGTTGCATGCTGGGACAGTGGGGCAGTGTGTCTGTGACCCCTCCATCTGGAGCCTGCCTAGAGCCACACTGCTCTTGGTGTGTAAATGTTAAAGGCAAAGCCCCCGGGCGGTGACAGTCCCTGAAACCTCCCTGAACAAGCCTCTATACCAGGTCTGCCACATACCTCTCACAACACAGGTGACTCACTCAGGGTCTTTTCTTTTCTTTTCAGCATGACACTCAGTGTGTACTGTCAGGTCAAGAGGAGAGCTCCTCTTATTTTCATCCGCCATCTTGTATTGTCTTTCTTTCCCACTCTGGCAAAGCAACAAAGTGCTCCTCTCCCCACCCCCACACACTGATGCAGATTACAGGCTTTGTGCGGTGTTGCCAGTGCGTGGCCAAGACTGTAGTAGCAGGTGTGTGTGATGTGTGCGTTGTGTGCACATGTTGAGGCTTGTGCGAGTGCATGCTGCTGGGGTGGCATATGGATGCAGGGTTGGCTGGGCCTTGCTATGCACACCAGGTGTGAAATGGACTGTTTAATTAAGTGCTGATGTTGTTGTAATGCATACTGGATGGAGAGGCAGTGGGTGGAGGAGATGGGGTGGTGTGTGATGGGGTTGGATGTGTTGGCAGTAAGGACCTGTGCCCCTTCTGCCTGGCACGACTGGAGCTGGTACCTCAGTGCTGCTTATGGGGTTATAGAGGTACACTGGTTAGACATTATTAAAGGCCATTTCACAAAACTCAAAAATTGTGATTCATGTGAACTTCTTGCTGTTGTGGTGTAGAAAAATTGAATGTAGCAGTAGATAGTGACGTTTTTCATGCTGGGATTATGGGATACAGGGTGGCACAGAAAGAGCTCCATTCATTTGCGGTTGTCTGCATTTGTGTATGGGCACATGTGGTTTACCGTGAGCAGTGGAGTGTGGCAGTAAGGCTGGTGATGAGAGGAGCTGTACATTAATCATCAACAGCACAGGACTGACACAGCACTCTTTCTCTTTTGTTCCTTACCATGGCGCTTATGGCACAAACCTCAAAACATCACCCAAATAACAGGACAGCTGATGAATTGCTGGCGAAGAGATGATGATGGTGTTAAGACAAGCGGTTGGTCTTCCTGGACATGAGCCAAATGAATATTAGCTTATTCATGTAAATAATTAGTGTATATAATATGAATGAACAACAATAGTAAAGAACATAGTTGTGTTATATGGTACAGAATGTGAAATCTAAAAATAAGTTTTCATTTAGTCACAAAATTATTACAGTAAGTAAAAATCCATTACAACTGACAGATCTGTGCTGACCAGCACCATTTGTTGGTATGTAAAATACATTGTGTTGAGTTTATGTGAAATTGAAGTGGTGAGGATATCTACGCACGTTCTGTTAGCAAAAAGAAAAAAAGCACCAAAATACGTAACTGTCTATGTATCCTTCATTGTCCATCTTCCCTCACCTACTCTCTTAATTATTTAGTCTGCCTTGCCTTTCCTCCAGACCTCTGCTGATACATGGAAAAGAAGGAGAGAGGAGGGAGAGTCAGAAAAGGTCCGTTGCTTAGCAGTGGAGAATCACAGTGATCACCCCTCCTCTCTCTTGTCTCCAGTCGTATTTGTACCCCTGGCCGTGTGTGTGTGTGCATGTGTGTGCATGTGTGTAGGGAGTGAATAGGCTGTGACACTGGAGCTGTATTAAGTGGTGCTCCATTCCCCAGACTGAGTGGGCTACTATTGATTGGCCTAGTCTTGCAGGGTAGAGTAATGGCTCTCCGAGGTGAGGGGGAGAGGATTAGGCCACTAATTGCCATTGTGCGGACAAGATATAGCCCACACCCCACCCTGACTGTACCACCCACTCACCCATCCGCAGCCCTTATCCTTTCTGCTTACCACCTCACACCACCTTTCCCCTGCTTCTATCCTCCTCTTGTCTACTGTCATTTCTATAGTCACATCTCACATCATCTTTCATCGCCTTGTATTTGCCACCATGTGTTGTTTCCTCTGTACACTCATAGATTTTCTGACTTTCATGCAGACCCACACCTTATATTGATTTTCTTTTTTCCATCATTTAGTGGGATTAGTCAGAACAAGGTGTCGATATCCTGACAACACCTACCACAAAGTAGTCTGCTTTGTAGGTTATGTTTCCATGGAAACCATTACAGAGAATAGAAGAAGATGGGGTCAGAAAATACCTTTGTCAGTAGATTTAAGTCCGACTCTATTTACATGGATTTGCTTGAAATATAATTGTCAGTTTCTATCACTGAATAATTTATGGTTTTGAACAAAAATGTGAAAATCAACTTCAAATTCTTATAAAACATACATATATACAGAATACATAATTTACAAAATAATAAATTAAGGAACTGAGAAAGGACATGTGTATGAGTGTGTGTTAGACAAAAAACAGGTAAAAAAATTTGTTTAACTATCATTATCATTATCATCTGCTTTGGCAATATAGAGAAGTAAATGGAGACGTGTGATGAGGCTGTGACTCTGTGTACTACAAGGAATTCCTGAAGAGCTGTCTTAAGGCAGAACAACCACAATGGTATTAAATGTTTTTTATGGTAAATGGTTTAGTGGTATTATATGTTTTCCCCCTGCTGAGCACTCCAGGGCTGAGGGCTCCAGTGTGCTTCCTTTCTTTTCAGTTCATTGGGGGTCTTCTACAGATAGCTTTGTGCACGATTACTGTCTTTTTTTATAAGTACCTAGCTGTTATTAGGGTCCAAGCACAAATGTGCGAGGAGGGCGAGTCAGTGGCTCATCAGCGACTCAGATGTCCAAAATCTAGCCCTCCAACTTTAACAAACTTGTCCTAGAGTTTTGATCCAACAGACTCCAAACTGAGGCAGCATCATCAGGACATATCTGGGACGAATGAATGAAGGTTATTTTTGGTTGTTCACATTTTTTGAAAAAACAAAACACAAATAATACATTTTCTATTTGTATTGATTGCATTGGATCAAAAGTTGTTAAAGAATTTACATAAGTCTCAGGTTGTGGTCATAACAAGCCATTTTGAAAGCATAAAAATCCCTATAACTTTTGCAAACATTGTCGGATTCAGACGGACTCAAAGTAGCATTTGTGTATTTTGATGCTCTGAGATGTGAATTAAACTAGCTCTCCAGCGCCCCCTGCAAAGTCATAATGGGACTGAAAAATAGACTAGACACACATCCTTCATGTGATACCAAACAGAAAAAGCTAATGAAGACAACTCCCTGTCTGCAGCCTCATTTGCATAGTCACGCCTCAAATTTGTGGAAAAAAGTCAATAGAAGGTAAAAGAAAATAGTTTTTCATAATCAGATGAAAATTGGTACGCACATTGTTCATGTGTCTATGAGCAAAAAAAGTCTATGGGGACCACACCTTATCACTGACATGAAAGTGTCCATTTTTAACTTGTACTGGGGTTTTTATTCTAGGACTCCAAACTGAGGCAGGACATATCTGGGATCAAAAGTTGTTAAAAGAATTTACATACATTTCAGGCTGTGTTCATGACAAGCTCTTAAAGAAACAGCCATTTTGATGGTATAAAAATCCTTGTAACCTTTTCAAACTTCATCAAATCTGGACTGACCCAATGTAACGTTTGTGTATTTTAATGACATGGACATGATAAGATGTGACTTATATATTTTTAAATGGCTTTCCAGTGCTCGCTGAAAAATAACACGTGACGGAAACATTTATCTACATCACACCAGAATACTGAATCACATCAGACCAGGATTGGCAGCTCTCACACTGAAGCGTGCCCTTTGAATTCACAAGGGTTCCCAGGGGCCCTTTATCACTGCTTGCAGTTTTAATTTGTTCCACCTTGTTTCTACTTGTTTCTACTTTTTCATTTTTGATACAACACACCAAAAGGCTGTTCAAACATTCCTATTTTAAGGTATTTATTAACGTCATGTCTTTCTTTCTTTTTTAGCTGCGTCCTCCATCAGCAGTGAGTCCTCACCAGTGTCGTCCCCAGCCACCAACCACAGTTCTCCAGTCAGTACGCCCAAGAGGGGCCCCCTTGGTCCAGGCCCAGTGCTGGTGCCCTCTGTTGGTCACAGTGTGCCAAACACTCCACCTGTTGTCACCATTGCTCCAACTAAAACTAGCAACGGCCTCTGGAGAAGTGAAAGTCGCCAGGTACATTTCATTTGCTCATTATGAGGTTAAAAACATTGTCTACGTTTTATCACTGTGTAATACAATGGGCTGTCAAGTAGACATTTCTATAACTAAGCCAGTTGATTTTCATGAATGCTCTTTCCAAAGCTCTTGAGGGATTATAGGATTCTGCTGCTGGCCTGGGCCTATAACATGGCAGTATGCTTTTGACATATGTGCAAGTGTCTGCCTCCTCTGTGCTTTCACCATACGTTAAACACTGCCAGCTGCCATTGGGACATCGATAAGGTGACAGACTCAATGGCAAGTAACATCTGTGCCCCTCAAGCCCCACTGCTCTCTTCTTTTGCCCTTGGACCCTGCCCCTCCCAAGTTCCGGCCTTTAGCCTTAAACCTATCCAACCAGCTCTCCCCCAGAGCTGTGAAGTAGCCTACATCGTCACCCCAACACCTACTGTGTCACATAGAAGGGGGCAAAAAGTGGAGGGAGAGCTGGTTGCTTTGATAAGGACTGGATTATGGATTATGGCCTTGCTTTAAGCCTTCTTATCTCAGCTCGGGGCTAATGGTTGAGGCCAAGCGCATGTCTATGAGCAGCACTGGCAACACGCAGAAACTCTCAGGAACACTTTGTCAGTTCCCTGGAGACAGAGAGAAAGAAGATGGTGAAAGGTGAAGGAGGAGGTCAGTCTTCCTGTGAAGTGTGAAAGCTCTGTGGCGGCTGCGCTTCTTCCCTGTACTCCCCTTTGACCCGCAGTCACTAAAGCTTTTATATGTAACAACTATTCACTTGAAGTGCCAGAAGACACATGAAACATTCCAGTTGTTAAGTGTTGTTGTTTTATTGATCTCACACACATATTAATAAATCAGTCCGTGCTTCTGCTACATACCCCATATCTAACCTGGCCCTTTGTTTGAGGTAGCTTGTACTTTAATATATACTATGGACTGTATACATACAAGTACTTTTTTAGGGGGAGATGATGGGCAGGCCATTGAAAGAAGGAGGGGCTGGTGCACTGGCATTTTGCTTTAATGACCACAAGAGTCTGCTCCCACTGCTGTCTGTAATTACTTTTTAATTGCCAAAGTGGAATCCTGGCTCCATCTGAGAGGCATAAACGGGCACTCTATAGTGTGAAAGGTCTCCCAGCTGTATGGAAGGGTTATAGGGCCCTGGTCACTCTGAGGGAGATGGCTGTTAATGGATGTGTTTGAGATTTGTGTTTATTCTTTGATGGCCAGCAGCTTGTGCTATGGGAAAATAAAAGCATTGGTCAATGATTGTTTGAGATTGTTTGTTTATATATTTTTATTGTTTTGTTTTTTTCTCATTAAACACTTTTCAGCATAATAATACAGTAACATACATTAACAATAGTAACATTTGTTACTATTAATACTGATGTTATTGTAGCAAAATATACATGTATGTAATGGCCAATTAAATCACACATTTCCTTGACCACATCTAACTATATATATATTTTTTTATCTGGTGCAGTGTACAACAGTGGTGAATTTCTTAACTTTGTTAGTGCATTTGTAGGTAGCAGAGGAAAAGCGAAGCTTCTGAAATGTACTCCCACTCCACAGCAGGATGTCTTTGTAGCTCTCAAACGGGGTGTGTTCCTGCTTGTGTGTGTTGTGTGATTGGATTGGACATGTTTTGCATTTACATAAAGGTGGGACAACTAAAAATGTAAATAATTTGTGGCCAATATCTAAATTATGTTCATTTGCAACTAACTTTTGCAAGACAAGTTCAGACTTATTTAAATAAATGCTCAATTTTGAAGTCTTATCAATCGTGTTCCGGAAAAGGGCATTGTACTGTCACTGCAACCATAAAAGTTTTAAATGACATTTTCAAAGCCCTTGATGACAGTCAAGACTGTGTAGCACTGTTTATTGATTTAACTAAAGCTTTTGATTCAGTAGATCATAAAATCCTCTTGAAGCTCCTAAAGCATATTGGATTTGGCAGTGTTACATGTAATTGGTTCCAAAATTATCTTTCAAACAGAACCCAGGCTGCAGTAGCCGATAGGTTTAAATCAAATATTTTAACTGTAAGCAAAGGAGTGCCCCAAGGTTCAATTTTGGGTCTGCTACTTTAAGAGAAAGCCTCATACATTTATATGCAGATGATGCTGCTTTGTATGCAAATGATTCCTCTGCTGATCATGGAATTTTAAAACTGCAGCAAGATTTTAATGGCAAGATTTTAATAAAATCCAAAATCTTAAATTATCATTGAATGCAAACGAAACTAAGTATATGATTTTTTTTCTAAAAAAAAAAAAAAACAAAGCAAAACAAAAAAACCCAAAACATTTAATGATGTTCAAGGTACAAATCTTTATACACCAAAGAGTCACCACCTATAAATATCTTGGGTTTTGGCTTAATGAAAACATATACTTTAAAATACATTAGTCGGAATTATGTAACGGTTTAAAATCAACATTTTAAACCGTTAAACCGCAGAAGGATTTCTTCAGGGTTTTGATTTTTTTTATTTCTACAGAATGTTGCAGTAGGAGGGTTGTCATGCACACTCCACGGCATGTCTACCAAATGATAAAGTCAAGTGAAACATGAGAAAATGCTATAGTGGCCTGAATTAAAGGCTAAGCCTAAGTAAGGCTGCCGTATCACAGCTTGGCTTTTGATTTCCTATCTTTTTCAGTGTATGCTCAAAAGCACTGACAGACGTGGCAGTCACAGTCCACAAGTACAATGACAAAACTCTTTCTCTCTTTCTGTACTTAGGCTGAGTCTGGGCCTCGTGGGGTGAGCAGAGAACGCCTGGGTCCAGAGGGGGCCCTTCCACAAGAAAAGACTGGCCACCCTGTCACAGCACATCTTATAGGAAACCCATATGCCTTTGGACTGCCTCCTGGTGCGGTCATGCAGGATTCACGTTTCCAGCCCCTCAAGTGAGTTTAAGAATCTCACTCTAATTGCAAAGCATTATATGAGATCATAGTCAATAACGTACAAAAAAAATAGTTTATTACATTAATTTTGTTCGTCTTCTTGCTCCTTTGCATAGCTTGCCCCGACAGTTGCCTAATGCAGTGCCCCCTGGACCTGTGCCTGAAGAGTACCTCCGTGGCTTCCGACCCTATGGAACAGCTGAAGATGCTCTCCGCATGCCCTCATTGCCCTTGGGTCTGGACCCAGCCACTGCTGCTGCAGCAGCGGCCTACTATCACCCCAGCTACTTGCCGCACCCCTCCTTTACACCATATAGGTAAGCCCTATTTGTTTTGTTGACTTGGCATTCATTCCTCTGAGAGCAAATTGTGCAAACTTGTGCATATAACTGAAGAAGGCTTTGATGGCGCTTTCACTCGGACTCAGCAAAGCACCACAACCTGACCTTGAGCATATGTTTCAAGAGAATCATCATTTTTAGTTAAATCACAAGTAAAGTATCAGAAGTAAAATGCTTTATTTTATGTACCGACAAATCAGTGATGGTAATAGAAGCCCTATGGGTGGACAATATTGACACTTAAACATTAGTTAATTAATTAGCTTCAGTTCATTTTGTAGCATTTGTATTATGTAAGATAAGATAAAACAATATACGCTCAATATTAAAATCTTACAAAACAGCATTCACAACACATTCTGCCTACCTCTAATCTTTTTGGTTGATCACCATCACTTGTCTGGCAAATCCAGAATGATATTTTTTTAATACAGATTGATATCAGTCTGGACCCCAAACCCAAGTATTGAAGAATTATGTATTTTGGATCCCAGGCAGCGCCATAACAGAATAGATATTATGATCAATGAGGATTATGGGCAGTTGTACACAAAGCACTCAATGTCATGTTACCACTGAACCTGCAGAAAGAGAGATACACTTTTTTTTTATTTTACTGTCTTTCAGGATGGAAGACCAGTTTTGCCTCTCTGCTTTGAGGTCACCTTTCTATCCACTGCCAGCTGGGGGAGCATTACCACCACTCCATCCCTCTGCTGTACACATGCATCTATCTGGTGTCCGCTATCCTGGAGACTTCACGCACTCGTCGCTATCAGCACTGCAATCTGAGAGGTAAAAGCATTTTCAGGTCGTATGCAGTTAATTTATGTTTTTTTTTTTTATTCATTTTGTAATTTTTATGTCCATTCTTTTCAGGCTTCAGCTTGAAGATGAGCTGCGGCAAAGAGAGAGAGAACGCGAACGTGAACGTGAAAAAGAGAAAGAACGGGAAGTGGAAAGGGAAAAGGAGAGAGAGAGGGAGCGAGAAAGAGAGAGGGAGAGAGAGAGGGAGAGAGAGCGGGAGAGGGAGCGAGAGAAGGAGCTGGAGAGAGAACGAGAAAGAGAGCGGGAACGAGAGAAAGAAAGAGAGAGAGAGAAGGAGCTGGAGAGGCAGAAAGAGAGAACACTGAGGGAAAAGGAACTGCAAGCATCTAAGGTCTTGGAGAGTCACTATGTGGTTGATTTCCATGGCCTGAGGGGGCAAGAAGACCGAACTAAGCCTGAAAGACTTACTCCAAATCGGGCTGGTAAGTAAATCGCTATATGTCAAATAAACACACAGTACTGTATGGTTCTGATGCCAAAATATTTTGACATGTGTCCTTGCCAGATAAAACCAAAGAGCCCGCCCTCCCTGCACCCAAACCAGTACCACCTGGACTCCACTCCATGGCACCTCCTCATCATTCTCTTCCTCACCTTTACATGGGTCCCAGCACTGTTGGGGCAGGAGTTTTGTCTACCATGATTACTCCAAGGAACAATGAGGAAGAAAGGTGGTTGGCACGGCAACGCAAGCTACGGCAAGAAAAGGAGGATCGTCAGTACCAGGTGTCTGAATTCCGCCAGCAGGTTCTGGAGCAGCACCTGGATCTGAGCCGCACCGCAGACACAGATCACAGGGCAGATCCACAGAGGTATGGCGCTGTTCATTATGCCTATTGGTAGACTGCATGTATTTCAGTGCAGCATAGCAAATGGGCATCACACATTACAAATTGTCCTCCGTATCCAGGGGCATGAATGTGTCAGCCCAGGCCCTTTCTGATTCAAACCCATGAGTGAAAGCATTTAGACAAATGTTCATTGTTCTGTAATACAATTTCTCTGTCTAACAGATGCATAAAATACTTTCAATGTGTTATTACAGATCCATACCAAATCACCATGAACCAGGAAGCCGGGATCTCCACACTCACTTAGGTGCCCCTCCGCCTCTCATTTCTCCCAAACCCCCTCTGTTCCAGCGCGAGCACCATCCTCCACCTCCCACCACACTGTGGAACCCTGCATCACTCATAGAAACCTCATCAGAGTCCAGGCGTAACCATGATCCCTCAGGGATGGGACACTATGAACGGCTGCCCTCAGGGCACTCAAAATATGAGGATACCAGCCGCAGAAGAGAGGGGGGTGTAATGGAGAAGTATCCCCCATTGAGGTGTCCTCCTGGCTCAGAGCCTAGCACATTCCTTGCTGATTTAGAGAAATCCACACAGTCCTTTTTTAACCAGCAGAGGGCATCATTGTCTCTGGCAAGCCAGTATGATTTGGAAGGAGCCATCAAAAACAAAAATATTCAGGGGCACAGTAGACTGGGTCAGACCATTGGAATCATCTCTGGCTCAGCTGTGGCACAGGCAGCATCTGTCGGGATAAGCCCAGATATGACACTCATCTATGATGAGATCCTTCAACAGCATCGAAGACCAGTCAGCAAACTAGACCTAGAAGAGAAGAGAAGAAGAGAGGCTAGGGAGAAAGGTTAGTGATTACTTTTGTTATTAACACATGTTTATTTTCTAATCAATGGTTGACTTAGTAGTAACCTCTTTGTGTGCTTCAGGTTACTACTATGACCTGGATGATTCATATGATGAGAGTGATGAGGAGGAGGTCCGAGCCCATCTCCGCAGAGTGGCAGAGCAGCCGCCTCTCAAACTGGATGATTCCAATGAGGTGAAATATCCTTTGTCTCTTTATTTGTCTTACTGTGTTCTTTAACTCACCACACGTTTTTCTATCTTTGAATAGAAATTAGGCTTCTTGGGAGTGGTTGGGCTGACTACAGTGATCCGCAGGGAAGAGGTTGTACAGCAGAAGAGAAGGAAGCGAAGGCGAATGCTGAGAGAGCGCAGTCCTTCACCTGTGTCACAGCTCAAACGCACCCCCCCTCCTCCGCAGCTCAGCACCCGCTTCACCCCAGAGGAGATGGACCAGGCGCCAGAGCTAGAGGACAAGAAGAGATTTCTCAATATGTTCAGGCTATCACATGTGACTGTGCAACAACGGCTAGGTAAGAAGTTTGTGTTGTGGCTTTGATTTTACTCACCTTTTCAGACAATTTTGGAAATCCCTATTTGTTGCTTTTGTTGCAGTTTTTAAGAATTTTAAGAATGTATAATGATCAAATAATAGTGTTCCTTATTCTACAAAATACTGTTTGATGGAAACATATTTAAGAGTCAATGGGGTTATTGTTGTTTTCTATGATAATAACAATAAAATCTTGAATCTTGAATCAAACCAGAAACATACCAAGCATAAACGGCCGAGTTACGCACAGTTATTATGCTGTTTGTTTAGAGCCCAGACTAACACCATAGCAAACTAATAATTGATTACCATTTTTGTTTCTTTCCTATCTTCTAGATAATGAAAGGGTGACAGAGCTCCTTCAGGCTATTAAAGAGAAGAGCATAACATTGGATAACATCAGACATGCTTCTCATCCACTCTGCAAAAGCCCTTCAACGCAGATCTCCGGTGAGACTAACTAATAACCATAAACAAGCTTTCATTTTAGCTCATATTTCAAAACAACTGAGGCATTGCAGCTAACTGTTTGTAAATGATTACAGACTCCCAGACTCCCTCTGAATCAGAAGAGCACGTCACTGTCAGACCCCATAGTCCCACCTTACATTGCCCAGCATCCCCCAGTGGTTATTCCAAACCTCATGGGGACACATTAAGACCAAAGGAACCCCCATCCCCAGCTGTCTACCCAGACAAGTCCCGGGGGTCTGGTGAGGGACACATCGCTAAGAAGAACTCTAGTCTGTTGCACAGCTTGCGGCCCCCTCTACCCCTGCAGGCTAAAGAAGGCCTTCACAGCATCAACGGTCGCACCAAGCCCTGGGACAGTTTCACGCCTGAAGAATTTGCCCAACAGTTTCACGAATCGGTGCTTCAGTCAACACAGAAGGCTCTGCAGAAGCATAAAGGTATATTATACAGATTGCATAAAAATGAGAGCATTGTAGTTTAAAAACATGGCTGTGTATAAGATGTATTGACAATTCAAATTATTATGAAATATATCATACTGTGACTGAATGCACATTTTTACCTTTAGGTACTGGCTCAGGTTCAACAGAGTCATCCCATCTTCTGGAAACATCAGTCCATTACAACATTCCTGAGCTGCAGAGCACTCCAGGACGACCAGCACAATCTCACACAAACTCCATTTCCCGTGCTGTCACACACTCTCAACAAAATGGGCAACACTTCTCTGGAACAATACACCGGGAAACCTCAGGGAGAAGGGAGGACATGTCTGGTCCAGAGGATTCTGAGGAAGATGAAGATGATGAAGAGGAGCCTCCTACGTCCAGGTGGCAGGGGATAGAGTCTATATTTGAAGCATATCAGGAATATGCTGAAGGTAACTTAAATGTATTTAGTTAAACTCACATTGTGAGGACATGATTTTCTGACTTTCTGACTGACTTATTCTCTTTTTAGAGCAAAGTTTGGAGCGTCAAGTATTGGAAAATCAGTGTCGGAGATTAGAAGCTCAAAACTACAACTTGAGTCTCACTGCTGAGCAGTTGTCCCACAGTATGGGCGTAAGTACAGTAGTACAGTAACAACAGTATGACTGTTGTTGTAATAATAATAATTTAAAAATGCTTCTTTTTCTGTTTGATCATACTAATGATGATGTACTGTTTTTGTCATGCTGTTTCTATTTAGGAGCTTTTGTCTCAGAGACAGAGGCTAGCAGCAGAAAGGGAGAAGCTGCAAGCAGAATTGGAACATTTCAGAAAATGTTTGACACTACCACAGACACAGTGGCCCAGAGGCAGCCATTACAAGGGTTACCTTCCCAGGTGACCCCCACAAGTGCCCAGGCCCATGCCGCCTCCACTTTGAGACTCAGAGTTTATTTTTATTGACTTGGTAAATGTGGCGTCCTGGAAGAGATTGTTGATTTTGATGATATGAATGATTCAATGTATAAGGAAGGCCATACACTGAAGGACAGTCTCTGATTTGTGGCCTGGTTGGACTTGTGCCACGAGCCACACAAATGTGTGCCAATGTAGCCAATCATAAATGTAGGGGTAGGAGTGCCTAAAGAACAACATTCTTCAAGTCCATGTAGTTGAGGCACCTTTGTTTGGCCAGCCCCTTGGTTGGCCAGCCCCTTGTTGCCACGCTTCACAGACAATCCTGCCAATGAGGGAGCAGCTACTCCACAATGGGTGTGTTCAAGAAACTCAGACACAATAAACAAATGCTTCTGGCCCATTGGAGCCAACTTCATCATAGTGGCCATTTGAGCTTTTGAACTGGAAATGCACTTATAATGAAAAGCTGAAGAACTACCTGGTGGTACTGTGTTACAAGAACTCTTGAAATTAGGGAAGAATTTAAAAACTGCACATTTTTGAAAGACTTAATGAAAATGTTTTATTTGAAAAGATAAAATTTGAAAATAAGAATTTTAAAAGGTGCTTGAGCCTTGACATGTATATAATATGAAGAAAGAATTTTGTATGTTTTTATTATTACTTTAATCCTTGTTTTAAAAGAAAAAGCCTGCCATTTTTATATGTTTATGCTTTTGGGTTAAAAAGAAAGCCTTGCTTTTAGTGTTTATACTGCTGCTGGCCAGAACAGCTGATTTTAGATTTTAAACAGAGTGAGAGGAAACAGGATCTTCTGCTTGTTTTACTCGTTTCACGACCACAGCCACAGACACTTCATCTGGTCCCAAGTTGAGCAAAGCTCAACCTCACTCAGAGGCTTCAAGTTATGGCTCCTGTCTTTTGCCTTTGTTTACAGCAGCATGTCTGTCAAATGTCTATCACATTTAGATTGTTTACTTGACTCTTAAAAATCAGACATGAAGAGAATCCACCTGACAACCCCACTATTTATTCATTTATTTTCAACAGTTCTGGACTTATGAAACAATATAGCAATTATTGTTATGCCTTACTAGATCATGTTCTTATCACCAGCCATGTGCCAAATTATGTCTTTAATTGTGGTTAGGTAGCCAAAAATACCCAGAATTGCCATCTTATAGTACTAAACAAATCCATATCATTCCTTGATTTTTGACCTATTCTGTTGCTTTATAGCACACATAAATCAGTGGTCTCCTTATCAACAACTGGAGGCAGTAAAAACCATATATTAACGTAAAGCTGTATTGAAGAGTTGTGACGAACATACAAGGAAGTTTGCATGCAAAACCCACGAGAGTCCAAGATGCACTGATTATGGTCAATGTAGGGTATGCTGTAGATTATATTAAATGAGAAAATGACACAGACTGTAGTCCAAATACCCAACACAAAGAATACAATAGTTTCAAGTGCCTCCAGAATTTAGGAGCTTGTGAAGGTGTTTGCTTTTATCACTGCTGTGGTCATCAGGGACTCAATTTGTTGTTCTGTGTTATACAGTATACTACACATGTGTCCATTGTTCTCTCACATCCTCCATTTGTGTGCATTTTAAACTGTCAACAAATTCAACATTTTCAATCACAAGAATATAGCCAATATTATCAATTGGTCTATGTAGTTACATGCATGCAAGACATAAGCTGCCAAGATGAGGAAAATGTCCTTTAGGAGCCTAACTATATCTCCAGTCCATGCACACCATGCAATAGCCCCATGATTCAGCGGAGGATGTCTAGATGCTGTGAAATCCTGTTTTGAAATGTACTTGTTTGAATTCATTGTAATGTAATATATTCTTTGTTGAATGTAGTAATTAGGTATTTATGAATATATGACTGTGATTTCAGACAAAAAATAAAATATTTCAAAAATGTGTACCTTGCAAGTGTTGTATTTACCACAATAAAACATAGTTCAAGAGAGGTGGATGTAAAATTCTTGGGACATACACACAATTCTCAGCACAGTACCAGGGTGTTACCGACAATGTTACTTTTTAAATTTACTACGAAAAGCAAATTTTCCCCAATCACTGCTTTTGTCCTTGACTTGTACAGGTGACTCATAGAAAACATCGTGTCAAATGTTTGTTCAGCAACTGTGTCTGGAAAGAGTCAAGTCTGCTCAGGATATTATAAACCCCCAACTGCTCTATGTTGTTGACATTTATTGGACAATAAGGCGTCATAGGACTGAAGGCAGAATTTAAGATTCATCACATCATGCAGCCTGCTCAATATATGCACTGGGAGGCGCAAGAGAGTAACTAAAAAGGTCCTTCAACTGATGAACAAGATAAACGCATTTAGGCTTATTAGATGCGGTTATAACTGTTTACTATGCCAATATATTTATATTGACTATTATTTTATTGCCAACTTATTCTGACTCTAAACATGTCACCAACAGTGAAATAGGTTTCAACATTCTGTTGTGCAATGATGACAAAGGCACTGATTTAATTTAATAAAACTAAGAGTCAGGAGTTGTTAAACTTTTATATAATACATATAGATACATACAAACAGAAAAAATACATTTTCACACACATTTTCTATTAAAATAACCACATAACTATCAATAGTCACTGAACTGTCCTTTAGTGGAGCCAGGCTGAAGATTGGAGCGTAGCTTATACATGCAGTTCAAAGAGTCAAGAAGAAATGCTCGGATGGTATTGATTTCCATTAAGGTCAGGTTGTCAAGCTACAAAAAATAAATAAAATATAAAAATACATAATAATTATTATTTTCTTAATCTTCATTGAATAGCTCCACTTAGTAACACTGTTAGCTGTTAACACAAGCTGCCATATGAAATGGGCGCAAATGGTATTTTCATACCTTGGCATGAGCCTCCTGCTGATTGATGAAGCTGTCTGCAGAGAGGCGCAGTTTGGCAATACGCGTATCCCAGATATCCTTTACTAAAGTGCGAATTTCATCTGCCTTTGGAATGTTGTCTGATGCACTAAAAGAGAAACACAAAAAACAACATTCTTAAGTTATTAAAGATATCAGTGCCTAATACTGCTTAACAATGATTATCAATGCTGGCTGTACTATGTATGGCATATGTAGAATATCTTACTGATTTAGCAACAGTTTTGTCAACTCCATGTAGTGTGGGCTAGGGACAGGTGTAAATGTATCTTCTTTTCGTTCAAGTTCGCGCATTTCCTCCAGTTTGTCTGCAGAAGAAATACTGTTGGCTATAATGGCAAGCTTTTTGACAATAGCGATGTTACATTTGAAATGATGAAACATTAACGTACCAATATCCATCCACTCAGGGGGTACAATGCTGCATTTCTGACGCTGTTTTAGATTAAGAGCCAACCACACAGGAACATTCACGGGAAGCCCAGGATTAAAGGGGCCTAGATCTCCCTGAAACGTGACATGGATACACAATATAAACATCTATATTGATAATTACATGCTTATCTACTCAAATGAATACTCTAAATCGCATAAGGTTGACTTACCCCGATTAAATATATCTTGTCTAGACTGAAATTCGGTATTATTTGAACCACTTCCTTCTCCGCAATAAACTCTACCTCAGATGCGTCCATAATAACATGAATTGATAAGAAATCTCAACTCTACCCTTGATGTACCAAGACAACAGTTTCCCGCGTACTACCTATGCGGAAAACCAAGAGTGGTCGTACGTCTCGCGCGTGTTCTCGCGAGAGGTAAAGATATATTCCGTGACTATAAACTACTACTACTGTAAATCCGTGCCAAATATATGATCTATAATGTGTAGTGTAAAAAAAAATGTCAATGCAGGTAAAACTGGATCATGTCTTTGCAGGGATTGGAAAGTGAGGGAAAAGCATTTGCAGTTACAATCATGGACTGTACAATCCACTGTGTGGCGATATTTACCAACTAATGAAAAATACCCATGAGCGCGTTGCAAAACTTTCTCAAAATATGAAAGTTTATTTATGAAGGCATCACAGCTCAAACCAAGCAGCACATCAAACATGTAAATGAAATTGTGTGTATGTGCCAGATTACTGATTCCCCTCCCCCCTCCCCATGGTTCAGTAAAAATTGTACTGCCTAAAGAAATAAAATGTACTCTTTTAAAATGGCATTCCCTGCAAGTTACTATTAAACTTGTTAAAAAATAATTAAGAAAACCTATTTAATTTGCACATACTTAAAAGTCCACACATTAATTCCATGCCAATGCCTACAACAGGCGCAACCTTGGAAGCAAAACTCACCATTACAGTTTTTAAACATATTGAATATATTAATAAAGGTAATTTTGTTTTTATTATTTAAAATCTAATTTTAGGCACATAACTACAAATTGTCACAAATATTTTCATTAAAAACCTTACTCTAGTCTTGTCTAAATATTAGCCTCAAAATGTGCACATAGTACACTCTTGTGCTTGCCCTTTGAGGTTTGGCTCATTTTTCCTCAAGTGTCAACAGGAGACCCCCTTGATAAAACAAAGACTGGCCCAAGCTTTCTGCACGTATTTCCCTCCTACAAAGTGTGCATGCTAAAATGGCACCAATAAATCTTGGTCTAAGGTTATCGAGAAAGCTGGCATAACGAAGCACAGGTTAGCAGAGATCCAAGACGGACTTGTTGATCACAGGATTGGTCCAGTCATTTCGCAGATCATCCAAGTGATTGTCAAAGTCAATAAGATTTTCATAGCAACGGCTCTCCAGAAGAGCTGATGTAATCTTCTGTGCTTCATGCCAGTCTTCAAATGAGTCACTGAAAAGTAGAATATAATGTTAGGGGCAAACAATAGATAATTGTGCATGTATAGTCATTCTCTGGTGGTTTGTATGATATGTTATTTAAATGTTAGTTGAACTAAATGTAGACTATTCAATAGTAAGTATACTTCTCTCTCAGAGTCTGAGAGGACCAGAAAACTTACGCAGTAACATCTCTGCTTTTCCATTTATTTTCATGATGATCATAGATAATAACAATAGGCTCAAAGCAACTAACTGTTAATCTACTGTTATCCACCTGGAATAGAGAAAATAGTACATAAATTAGTATCACTTGAAGGAGAACTGAAATTAACATTTGCATAAACCTCTGTTAGAAGCTCACAAGAATAATAGAACGCTACATGCTCACATACCATAACAATTGCAGCTTCACTAAAGTTGTCAGAAATCCTGGAAGCTACTTTTTCAGCAACTTGATTAAGTCTGCAATGATCAGAAGAGCCACAATATTGATGATTAAAAGGTTTAAAAAAAGCATGGTTCAGACAAAAGATTTAATTTCTGTTAAACTGTATTGGAAAGCAAGAGGGTTTGGCCTTATGCACTTGGAAATTGTAATGCCATTTTTTGCAGCGGCATTCAGACAACAAAAATGTACCTTGAATCCTTTGAGCGTTGATTTGCTTGATAATATCCAGAGATAACATAGTTATTCTCTTTGCACCAAGTGTCAATCTGTAAAAAGAGCGCATACAGTAATTAAAATATAGTCTGATGTTATTTCTTTTTTTGCATGTGTTGTGAAAGCATTAATTGTTGTACATTCTGTGTAATTAGGCTGTACTCTACAACAGCGCTGTATGCATGCTTATTGCATAAATATCTCCATAAATAAAGCCATTTAGAATCTAAATAAAAATACGTGTCTGCGCATGTTGTATATTGGTGTAGAAACGCACTTACCAGTGTCAAAGCGACTTCAAGCATTGGTGCCAAAGCCAGAGTACCGTGGAACAGTGGAACACAGTCTACGCATAGAGCTATGTGATTCTGACTATCTTTCTTTTTGTCTTTCGGCTTTTCAGCGACTAGTAGCCCATTCACGGCGCAGTGAGGATACTTGGCAGCATGTAAAAGCATTTTACAGTAAGCCTGACTCGTCAATTGAATAGGCATGTTTAGAGATGACAATGACAGAATGAATAAATATACAAATAACACGAGCTGCTGTTACGCACTGTAAAGCCACACTCTGCTAGCATTAGCTAACAACCCATGTGAAGTGCACAAAAGTAGCTTTCAACTCATGCTAACCCTTAAACTAACCCGTCGAACATTGCTTTTAACAATGGACGCATACACACGCGGACTGGACATAGAACACCCAGTTTAACGAAATTAATTAGTGAATATGAATTAATCGAGCCATACGAGCTAATCTCAAATCCTCCTTCCACTTGTTTAACCGGTGTGCCGTAAACCAATACAAAGTGACGTGAAACTTGCCGACCTCGTTCCCTCTTCCGTCATTTCACCGATTTCCTTTCAGACTCAGGAGCGACGGGCGAACAGGATAAAGTAGGTCGCATTTTTGTTAAACTTCTCTGTCGGCTAATGTTTCGTATATAACAATTCAGACGTAGTTAACTGGCGGTACAATGTGTATTCAACAACAATAACATTACATCGAAAGACATTGAATACAGATGACTTTGTAAACGCCCGCAGTTGTTCCGAGATGCTAACTTGTATGCTACTGTTTGCAAATGATTGCTGACATTTTGACTTTAAATCGTCTCTAAAGATACATTTGGCGTTTTTGTCTGTCTAATGTATAAGGTTACACAGTCATTGCATTACATATAAGTCTCTCTGGTTCTTTATTAACGGAGGGAACATCTTTGCCGCACACATGACCTTGTGTTGGCACCCAACTAGCATTAGCTTAGCTTAGCTAGGTGATGTTTTGATAGAAGTTATATTACAAGACACAAATTCCACATGAAAAGCTTCTGAAAATATGTTTAAACCACATTAAAATAATAATATTTTGCCATGGTATTGTAGTGTTTTAGCAGTGTTTATGGGTGCATACTTTTGTAAATTTCTAATTTTCTCAAGGATTTTTCTTTATTGTGATGTTTGTTTTTTATTCTCAGAATGCTGGCATCTAGAGCTCTTAGCCTCGTCAGCAAACGTGCTATTTCATCCTCTGTCTGTCTACGTGGGGGACATGGTAAGAGTACAAACAGAAAGGCACCCATATAGTTTTTGTGTGAAATAATTGTATGAATTTAACCTCTCTAATCTTTATTACATGCTAGCACTTTAGCTGTTTTATGCTATTGTGACCCAACCCTGTAGTCCTCTTTTGTGCTCTTTCATGCAGGTGTTGCCAAGGTAGAGGACTATACACTCCCTGTCTACTTTGACAGGCGTGAGAATCCTCTTCCAGATATCAATTATGTGCAGACACTAAGTCCTGAGCAGATATCTCTCAAAGAGAAGGAGAAGGGCTCCTGGATATCCCTGTCCAATGAAGAGAAAATTGCATGTAAGAGACAGAGTATACTTTATTAAATGTTGGCACTGATTTTTAAAATCCAGACAAACCAATGGCTGACAACCACTGATCACCACTGAAATTCTGACACAAGTACTAACTGTCCCTATTACATCATAATACTGTATTCCATGTTAGTGATGATCTTATACTAATCTGTAGCTTGTACTATAAGAATGTAATCAAGTTTGTTATACTGGAGGCACAGCAAAGTTGATTACACTCTTGGGAATTCAATTAAAGTCACATTGTTATAAATACCTTATATTGTGGATTGTGACTAAGGTGGCAAACTTGCTGCAAATGTTTTAAATGGAGCCTGATGTCACCTGAACAGACATCATCTTTGAAGCCAAGTCAGCCAATAGCTGATTCTATAAAAATGTATCGTATACCATATTAGGTATAATAGGTATTATATTAGGTCACTTCAACAATACATAAGGTGAAATTTTATGTACAATCTTCTGTTCAGTGTACCGGATCAGCTTCAAGCAGAGTTTTGCTGAGATGAACCAAAGCTCATCTGAATGGAAGTCTGTGCTCGGAGGGGTGCTGTTTTTTGTCGGTTTCACTGGCTTGGTTGTACTGTGGCAGAGAAAATATGGTGAAAAATATTATAAGACTGATTGTTTTTTTTGTGTGTATGGATATTAATTGTTAATGTTTTTCTTCTCCATAGTGTATGGGCCAGTCCCACCCACATTTGATGATGAACATAAAGCAAAAGAGTTGCAGCGGATGTTGGATATGAGAATCAACCCAGTGGAGGGCTTTTCAGCCAAGTGGGACTATGAAAATAAGCAGTGGAAAAAGTAAATGACCAAGAGGACCATTTTACCTACTTGAAGACCATACAAGATAGTCAGGAATACTTTTACTTCTGTATTTATCATTTGTTCAAATTACCTCAGTTGTAAATTTTGGAAGACCACTTCCTCTTAAGGTCACTGTATAATATTGACAAATAAAACAAAAGTTCAAAGCCATGCCTCTATTTTTTTTGAGCTGTTGGATGCATTACTTAAACAATCTTAACAAATTTATCTTGTGCATAAAGTGTATATGGCCATAATATGAGGATTTGATCATAACTGACACTTCGGAGGATTTATTCTTAATTCAGCACTAAACGGTGAGAGTTTCTTTTGTTAGTGTCTTCTTGTTCTGTGTATCTGATAAGCCGTAGACTGGAGCGTAAAGGCCCTCTGAAGGTTAAATGAGGCACAGCAGCCGTGATGTCACTTACCGGATGAGCCTGCAGTTGCAGTTGTTTTCACGTCAAAACAATCCGGAAGACGATAAGCTACAGCATGAAGGAATGGTCTGCACGTATTTGCTATTATACGGCGATACCAAAGTCTTAATTTCAGTGTAATTATGCAAGCTAACTATGACAATAGCTCTGGTTAGTCTTTAAAAGGCATTCAATTTGTTGCACCCGAAGTCCATATCTTAGCACAGGCTACCTCTGTCTTCAGATCAGTGCTGTAGCTTATTGCGCTCAATTTGTAATCATCATGGGGAATGGGATGAACAAGGTAAGAATCTCAACGCAATTGTAGGATTTATACCGTTTTTGATGTGTGAAATATTGCCACTAACGCTGTTGCTTTACGGTACTGCTGACGTCATTTTTTGAGCTAAATTTTGAACCCATGTCTGAACTAACATAGGCCTCCTGTAGGCAACTGTATTATGAAACGAGTTACTACAGAATCAGATAATGCTCTATACGGCAGCGTCCAACTGTCAAATCTGTACTTGAATAAAAATTTGCAGTATCACTTTTTAACATGATACTATCATGAAATTACGTGATAGTATCTAAAAATTACGTGATGGTTTCATGAAATTACGTAATAGTATCTCGAAATTACGTGACAGTTTCATGTTAAAACGTCATACAAAATTATCATGAAATAATGTGATATGTACTTTCCCGCCCTACCTGTTACTAGTAGTAGTAGTAGTAGCAGTGGTGATGGTGGTGGTGGTGCCTCTAGGAGGTGGACTATTGCTCGTGCGTAAATGGCAAAGCCGCATCACCAATGGTAAGATGAACCCATGAGGGAGCACTGTAATGACCGTGTCAGCGCTGTAGGGTATCTGTGGTCCTCCACATCCAAGTCCGTGGCAGAGTGAACTCAACTCGGAGCTATGGAAGGCGGATGACTTGAGTGGCCCTCTTTAAGCACAGACTAAGATATGTACCCATAATCTACAGCTGTGCACACAGCAAGTCTGTCGTTGACAAAAGCCTACACCTTCAGTAAATAAAGTTTAGTCCTGATTTAGAGACGAGTCCACTGAAGTCATAGCGCCTTTTGCAGATACACTAACCATATGGCGCGGCATTGCTCTCGCTTACCCGCGGTCCACTCAAGGGTACAGACCGGTGCGCCGCGCAGAATTAAATTTCATGCTTGTCATGTCATGCTTGATGTGTGTGCACACCGCAAGATAGAGCCCAATTCTTGTGAGCTCCTCTCTGCCGTAGCCTACTACTCCAGCGGTGCACTCGTGTCAACTGTGTCCAAACTAAAGCTCAGGACCAGCCATTAGGTACAACTTGGGCAAACTTGTAAATGTTGTAGCAACGTTAATATCCACACAAGTCCCATGAATAACGGTGTGCAAAGTATACACAGTGAACCACCAAACCACTCTCTGCAGCGAATCAACTGCAGACAGCCTGTCCACAGTCTCTCGCCTGGAGCCCTTCACCTATTTGCAGCTTTGCCTCTGCGCAGTACGTGGTGCTCGGTGCGTTGACCATGGGAAGATGAGCTTCGCTGGACAATAGACCAGCAGGGGTTGTAGCAGGGCTGCTCCAGGAAGAAAACATAAACCAACACGAAATCAGCCTAATTTTTATTTACACTATTCATCCAAATGTAACACCATTGTAGGCTGTGCAGTGTATACGTTTGGTCTAAGCGCTCCATCCTACCGCTGCCAGTCGTTAGAGTGTCTGGCTCACCTTTACTTACGGGGGATAGATTACTACGTGACAGTGACAGCAGAAGAGCATGTGACAGACTATGGGTACGTACATCAATCTGTGCTTAAAGAGGGCAACTCGAGTCATCTCTCTCCCATAGCTCTGAGTTGAGTTCACTCAACCACTGACTTGGATGTGGAGGACCACAGGTAGCGCTGACACGGTCTTTTCTGTACTGCCTCATGGCCCATCTGGTGATGTGGCCTTGTAATTTACACACGAGCTGTAGTCTTACTCCTAGAGGCCCTACTACTACTACTACTACTACTACTACTACTACTCAAGTCATGCCAACATCAGTAGCATAGCCTATATCTCACCATACCATACTTCCTGCATTGATTACTGTAACTTTCTTCTCTTCGGTCTCCCCAATAAATCCCTCCAAAAACTACAGCTCCTTCAGAACTCTGCAGCCCGGGTCACTTATATCTCGCCATACAAATGCGCAAAAGTGGATAGATCTTCCATTGATGCGTAGTTCCCCGTTTTACATAACACCTTATTTCACGATAATTTCTTATAATGTAATTTCAAGATAATTTTGTATCACGTAATTTCATGATAGTAAACTGTGACAATTCAGATTTTTTAAATTTAAGTACAGATTTGGCAGTTGTACTCTGCTGTATATCTATGTCCTCTGATGGTAGTAATGTCAGAAAGACGTTTTCTGTTAGTACACTATTGTGCAATTGCTGAATTTATATTGTATTTATTTTATTTAGACTATCAAAGAGGCTGTTCTGCAGGTGCTAAAATCTCAAGACCATAACCTAGTGAAATAGAATTGAGAATTTTAAAGAAATTGCTGTGTTTCTAGGAGGCATAGGAGAACACTCTGAAGTGA
>KN470149.1:0-30577 GCA_000787095.1 Periophthalmodon schlosseri
ATTAATATATAGATTTGTGTAAATCTTTAAATATTACGTTTATAGATAATGATGACCAAGATTCTAATTCTGTGTTGAAAAAAAAAAAATAATTTATTTTTTTAATCAAAACGTATGCTCTCAGTCAAGAAGTGTTTTATTATAACAACTAGTTAGATTAAAGGTACAGTATGTAACTTTCTGGAGGTGGAACATCACCCGCATGATTCCATGGAAACAAAGTTATCTAACTCTATGATAGATAAGTTTGATCCAACACCACACTATGGGATTTTATAGCCACAGGCACAACATCTCTATAGAGACGAGCAGGAGCCTCCTTCAGGCCAAATAAGAGTCAGGTTTGTGGAGATGCAAGTTTTTCAGCACAATAAACACAACCAAAATGAAAAAAAAACAACCTTTTTCTTTAGTCAATTTTGTGGCTAAAAGTTCCATACTGTGGCTTTAAAATAAAATAGTATATTATGCTTTCACTTGAAATCTCCAGACTTCCATTGTCTCACCAAACAAACCTCGGAGCCGTTAGCGTTGCCAGCGCTGATGTGCTCGCCCAAAGCGCTGCAGCAGTTTGTCACTCTCTTTGCCCAGGGCAGGACCCATCCTAAATCCCAGTTGTTTGTATGCTAGTCTTCTGCTGCGCCCTTCTCAAAAGCAGCTCTATTGGATTTGTGTGTCCCCCATGGGCTCCATAAAGAGTCAAATATCTGGTGAAGACACAGGGAGCACGCTGCGAGGATCCTGGTTTAATATATGTAGCAGCGCCGCCGTCCTCCGGGTGATGAGGTGATGAGAGCTAGTTTCCCACCTGTGGTTTTAGCAGTAACAATTTGTGCTAACACTAAGGGGGCTAACATGGGCTTCAACAGCAGGAGAGCTAATGGGGAGGGCTGTTACTCAGACATGCTAATTACTTCTCCAATAACAGGTACAGTGGCCCGTACCATTTCCTAACTGAATAAGTAGGATCTGTTAACACTGATGTGATTTATTAAGAGAAAACTTTGGTGATGTTTTTCATTCAAATGTGTTTTGTTGCTATTCATGGCTTTCAGCTTCTTGTTATCTGTGACATTCTGAGGACTTTTTCAATTCAAAAGATGTTATGTTTTGCTTTAAATTGTTCATTGCTATGGCAACAGTCCTTTTTTTTTCATAATTGTGAAAGACAGATGTGTGCATAAATAATACAAAACATACACCCAATGTATAAACCGGGATTTGAAAAGGCTGTTTTTGATACGAAATAAACAAACAAAAAACTATAATCTATAAAAATAAAACTACAAAACTAGAGACCAGTGGTGGAAGAAGTACTTAATTTTGTTACTTAAGGAGCCTAAATGTACAGATACTGGAGAAAAAAAATACTCAAGTAAAAGTAAAAGTATCACAAGAAAATATGTACTTAAGTAAAAATATTAAAGTTAAGTATTTTGTGCATATTTTGAGGTCTTATAAGGCTTCAAACGTAGTGATTTTGATAAAGATTTGTGCTGAATTTTGTTCAGCTGAAACAGTTGAATTGACTGTTTTTTTTCTAGCTGTTTTTATGTGTATATTTTTGTTTGCTCAGATTTTGAGCGTGTTAAAAATAAATCATTCAGACTTTTGAGCAGGTCTCAAACAGTTATAAAAAATACTTTTACTTTTAAGTCCTGTTCAAAAATGTAGTGGAGTAGAAAGTACAGATACCTGCTCTTAAATGTAGTGAAGTAAAACTAAAAAGTATCCACTTTAAAATGTACTTAAGTAAAGTACAGATACTAAAATGTTTTACTTAAGTACAGTACTTTACTACTTTTACTTTGTTGTGTTCCACCACTGCTAGAGACACTGTCAAGAGAAAAGAGGCCTATGGCTTTAATATAACTGTGTAATCCCTCAGTCCCTGTGTGGTTCATAGCTTAGTTCATTTTCTTTTTACATTTTTGCTGACAAAATTGTTTACCTCAAGACATATAGATTTACTTCAATTTATTCATTTTAATCTTCATTTCTAAACATAAACAGCTTGAGGACAGTCAGTGGTACCATGGATCCTCTAAGGCCTTTGTATCAAACAGTGTTTAGTGTAGGACCCCCCAAAACATTCTACATTATATTGCACAGGGCCGTCTCAGAGCCAAACCCGGCCCTGGTGATGAGAGCTGAGTGCAGTGACAGATACAGGAGACTGAGGAGGCTAACGCTGGCACCAGGCGAGCTAACAGTCCAGCGCTACTGTTTCTCACACATGCTAATTATCTCTGCACTAAAGCTTACAGTAAGTTCCCTCTCTCCTTTTGGCCTGGCGCCTCTCCCCATCACTATAATGAGCACATAACTTTGGATTCTGAATACGTAAATATCTCCTTAAGTGATCGATAATGTGCATCACCATAAATCACATCTGGGATCGTCCCGAAATGATTACACCAGTCAATACCAGAAGACTTTTGAAAGCTAATGGTGAGATAGAACTGCCTTTGGGGAGACATGAAGCAGGCTTTTCATGCATATGTAAAGCGCTAAGTTTCTCACCCGCGAGTTGGAGAGGGACCGGCGTGGGCTCGTCAGACACCCAAGGGCCCAGCGCGCGGAGTTTAGGCCCAGCAGGAAAGAGCGGAGAACGGGTGTCTGGAGTAGAGCTTGGCCGTAAGAACGCGCCATTAATTCTTAACGCAATTAAGCCGGCGTGGAGAAGAGAAATTAACAGGCTTCCGTATTTAGCAGACAGAGGAGTCTTTCTAAAGAGGCCGCTAATACTGTGATTACTCAGAATTGGGGGAATGATTCACAAAGGAGCCACATGGGAAGCAACAAGACTTTGGTGGTGTTGCTTAGCCGGCACTTCAGAAACAAGTTTGTTCTGTTCTTTTCTCTCACTTTGAAAATACTTACTTTCTTGTATTCTTTGTAATGCTCATTGTTCAGGATTAAATACAGTATCAAACCAGGAAGCATTTTTTTGTGTCCAAATTGTGATGTTTTTAATAGATAAATAAAATAAACAAAAAAATTAAAAATAAAATACATGTGGCCTGATTTTTGTTTTTATGCAATGAACATTTGAACAGGTTTAGCTGTGAACAAAGGTGTGCAGTTTTTAGTTTTTTTTTCATTATTGCGTTAATTTTTGGCAGCTTTGGAAATCACTTTATTTTTTTTCACTTTTTTTTGTTCATTTCAATTTGCTAATAATGCGACTATATATAAGCCTGTCATGATAATGCATTTTGAAGTGCGATATATTGTTGAAGTAAACATCAACAATCATATTGAAACCAAACTATAAAGCTGAATTCACAAAAAAAAACTATCCTAAATGAACAATATTAAAAAAAAAACAAAAAAACAAAAAAACAAAAACATGAGCTGAAATAACTGAATAGCAGAAGGCAAGACTTAAATACAGGGGCTCCTCACAAAGTCTGTAATATGCATTTTTCATTAGACAACATAACAAGGGCTCACCGAGATGATTTGTACCCAGAGCCCAGAATTTGGAGATACACCCCTGCTTAAGTAATTAGTTTGTATGTATAATGAGTCACAGAAGTTATGTATTCAAACAGCTCAGATCTTATCATACTGCAAAAAAATAACTCAAAAAGTCGATATAGTTTATCGTGACAGGCCTAGGTGTGACAAGCAGTGGGTTATTGCTAAACACATATGGACATAGTTGTTGTTGACATAGTTGCATGAATTTTAAGATAATAAACTCATGTGAACCAAAAAAAAAAAGTTTATATTCCTTCATTTTTGGACAGTTTTGGCTTGTTTTTCTTCTACATACATGTATTCATAATTATAGATTGAGCTGAGAGGCCAATCAGGTAAAACCCTTGTGATTTCGTGTCGGTTTGTGGGATTTTCCGAGCACGCCGCTGCATTTCTCCAGTGGCAGTGAACGCCATCAGCTGCAATCATTACTGTTTCCTCGGAGCTGAACAGGGATCACCCTCAGCCACTGCGGGATGTGGATCGGAATCATAAAATAGTGCAGATACACACAGGCATCTGCCACTTTACTCCACTGCATCCATGAATGCAAATACAGACAAGTGGAGATGAGAACACACTGCACACTATTAAGGGCTAAAAACATGCTGATGTAAAGGGTCAAATCAACAGCAAAACACAAACAGTAGAACATAATTGTGGATCATTGTAAGTGTGGGACCAATAGTAAGAGACAGGCTGTAATGCTATTGCTATAGATTCTAAAACACTACCCACCTCATATTTTTCAGTATTTTGTAAAGACATTTATTTATTTATTTATATTAATGTGTACAAGAAGTAAATAGATAAGATTTGAGATACGCTGGGGACGCACACAGGCAGGTAAGGGCAACTTGGGGGGAGGGGGGCTCGCAAGTCCTAATTGTAAAGTGTGTGTAATTGTGAAGTGTGGTCATAGATGTGTCTCTTTCTATTTCAGTGCATACAGCAATAAATGGAAGGACATATACACACTTCGAAGCATTTTTACTGACCACAAGTGCTACACAAGGAAAATGTTGTGTGTTTAAATGCACAAAAGAAATGTGATCATCATCTGCTGACGTGGATCAGTTATTCAGTGGGTTTGTAGAGTAACTGTTTTAAAATAACTCTTTCAATCTTCAGCTTTTTCTCTTTTATTTTTGTCTTTGCCACATTCATTTTACCTTTTTGGGATAATTTTCCTTGTCAAAACCTGCACGTGTGAACAAGATTCAATCAGATTACACACATCAGATGTAGCTGTTTACTTGACATTCCAAAAATTGGATAACTCCAGAAATCTGATAATGATCAGGTTTTTGGTGCACATGTAAACATAGTCTCAGATCTGCTCAACTTCATAGGGGCAAAACTGCATAAATGAGTTCATTATATACACTACCATCTTTTTTTTTCTTTATTTTTTACTACTTTTTACATTTTAGATACATATGGAAGACATCAAATATATGAAGCAAAATATATGGAATTATGTAGCAAAGAAAAAAAGTAAATACATTTTAGTTGAGTTTTTTTTTTTTTTACTTTGACTTAAGTCACAAAATTGAGTACTTCTTCCACCACTGACCATGTACATTTTAGTGAGTTTTTTTTTTTTTTCTTTACTACACAATTCCATATATTTTGCTTCATATATTTGGTGTATTCCATAAGTATCTAAAATGTAGAAAACAGTAAAAATAAGGAAAAAAAAAAAAAAAAAAAAGATAATCAGAGGGTGTGTCCAGACTTTTGACTGGTCCTGTTTAAACATACACTTTCAGTCAAAAGTTTGAACATTCTCTCATTCAATGTTTATTTTTTTTTATTATTTTTTTTTTTTCTACATTTGAGATATATACAGAAGACATCAAATATATGACACAAGATATATGGAATTATGTAACTAAGAAAAAAGTTTAAT
This sequence comes from Periophthalmodon schlosseri, assembly GCA_000787095.1. Taxonomy (NCBI): domain Eukaryota; kingdom Metazoa; phylum Chordata; class Actinopteri; order Gobiiformes; family Gobiidae; genus Periophthalmodon; species Periophthalmodon schlosseri. Next base: position 5,399 of record KN470149.1, read on the forward strand.
AACTCTACTAAATATTTTTATGTGGAGTTATATCATTTTTTTTCTTTGCTACATAATCCATATATCTTACTTCATATATTTGATGTCTTCTGTATGTATCTCAAATAGAGAAAAAAGTCCAAAAAATAAAATAAATAAATAATTTTAAAAAATGGACTGAGAGGGTGTGTCCAAACTTTTGACTACTAGTGTAATTGTTCTGGTTTGTGTTCAGTAACATTGCTCACGTAGGAGATATCAAGTGTATTTACTGAACTTTGAATAAACTTTCTCAACATTATTTTCACATTTTAGCTGTTTAAAAATACCCCAAAGCCCAAATTGTCCAGACACAGCCCTGAGTGATTTGCAGTCCTTAGTATGCACAGTGTTCTGCTCAGAGCATTGTGATGGAGCAGGCCGTACAGCTGCGGAGGCACCTGCAGCTTCATTTGCAAAGCCAGCATTCAAAACTCTCCAAGGAATCATTTTCAAACTCCTGATTGGACACCTGTCAGCTCTTCCCATGCACCCTACATTATTAAATTGTAACTAATGATTGGTGAATTTTATCCAATCACATGGATTGACAAGAGGAGTCCATAAAGAAGCAAGACTGTGTCAGCCGCTGTGCCAAAAAGGGAAAGACCGCCATGTTTGGTTAATTAGTGTCTGTTTGGATAATGTATTTGATCCTGATTAGCAACATGTCAGAGGGTTTCGGGGAGAATGCTGACAACAACGAGAAGATATTTTAAAAGCAGTCAAAAGTTTGCTTTTTCGGACATCTTAAAAATATTTGTGTGCGTGCGTGTATGTATGTGTGTGTGTGTGTGCGTGTGTGTGTGTGTGTACGTGTGTGTGTGTACGTATGTATGTGCATGTTCTGTGTGTTTTTCTCTTGTCCCACTGGGAGGGGCGGAATAACAGGCCCTCTCTGACAGGCTGGGACGCTGAGCTGTCAGCCCACTCGCCAGGCCCGGGACCACTATGGAGAGAGAGAGAGGGAGAGGAGGGGGGAGAGAGAGCGGAGGGGGGAGACAGAGAGAGCGAGAGAGAGCGTGAGAGAGAGAAGCGGGTAAGAAAGAGAGAGAGGGGGTGAGAGAAAGAGAGGGAGAGAGGTGAGATTGAGAGAGAGAGAGGGAGAGACAAGGGGATTGGGGGGCTCTGTGTGTTTAGACTAATAGGAGGCCAGCGTTCAGCTTCTCCTCCAGCAAGAACAGACAGTTGAAATCTCTGGGCAGTTAGCACAGCGCTGCCTCTCAAAGATTTCCTGTCAGATCATGTCTATAAAAGGGGAAGAGGTTCTCAATAGTACAGGGAGAGAAAAAGACCAGATATGAAGAAAAAAACAGCACCTGGTAAAATGGTTTGTGAGAGTGGAGTTTTTGAGATCGGACTCGACAAGACTCTGAACAGCTTTGGGAGGTTTGGAAATTAAAATCATACATTTTGCAACACAGCACAAGTCAAATAAAATTAAAAATGAATAAATGAATGGGTCAAAGGTTACTAATTAGCTAGTGTCATATTTATGAAATGCAGTAAAAGATTTTGTTATGATGATAAATGAAAACCTTTATACAAAACAGAAATGTATTTTTAATTAGAACAATTCTCAAACACAAAATATTTGACAGTGGGAAAAAAGTTTAGTGACTGCTCTGCTCACCAATAGGAAACCATAACAGATTTAATTCATATTATTGGTCTGCAAAGGGTCAAAGTCAAATTATTTTTAGCAGGGGTAAAAATTAAAATGAAAATTGGTTTTCACAATCAGTTGGAGGAACAGTGTAGCCCACACCAAAAGGCCTTTCATACACTGCCATGTCCAATCTGCAGAATAACACTGTTTAAAGTCAAAACAAAATGTCAACATTACGGCATGGGCCTAATTGGAAGCTTTATCTGCACTTGTTCAAACTGTGCGGCTGGCCGGGAATTGCTTTGCATGGTGGAGAATGCAAACAAGGTGTGTGCTCTTGTTTGGCCCCAATGAGAAAACCAGTGTGACCGAGTAAGATTAGCCTCAAGTCATTCTAAAGAGATGCAGCCAACTTCATTTGTAGTTCGTCAATATACAGACAAATGCATTTAACTTGATTAGACAGGCCTCACACTGCAAGCAGCCACAGACGCTAAGCACAGGTAGACTACTGCACTCACCCAGCATTATATATATATATATATATATAACATACATATGTGTGTGTGTTCTTATTCTTCAGTTAGAAACAGTTTGGTCAATGGTCAAATTTGTATATAGCACTTTCCACCTTTAAGGCACTCTAAGTGCTTTACATTAAGGAACCACTCACCCATTCACACACATATTCAAACACCAGTGTACACAGACACTGAGGGTGAGATGGATTAAGTGTCTGTGCCCAAGGACACAATGACAGCATTCATCTGTGGGAGCAGGAATCACATCGCCAACCTGTAGGTCAGTGGATTTGACCGCTCAATGATGTTTAGGTTGAGAGCGGGACTCAAACCGTCAACCTTCAGATCAGTGGACAAACACTCTACCAACTGAGCTGCTGTCTCCCAGTTTACTTTAAATGATGAAAGTCTGAGCTGAGTTGTTAATTAAGTGTTAAATGTAGTGATATTTGTTAAAAATGATACAGATTTTGGTCAACAGTTGTAATATGAATTAGTGTCTTTATTTTTCTTATTAATTTTGTGTATTTATTTTTGTTTGAACTCGAAAACTTTAGCCAGGATGTTACCAGGAACATGGTAAAAATAAAGCCTCAAATTATATGAAAAGTACTTTTTACTTCAGTCCAGTTAAAAAATGTGGTGGAGTAGAAAGTACAGATACATGCTCTCAAATGTAGTGAAAGTAAAAAGTATCCACTATAAAATGTACTTAAGTAAAGTACAGATACCTATAAATTTTACTTAAGTACAGTACTTTACTACTTGTACTTATTTACTTTCCACCACTGATAATAACTACACCTTAATTAGCCTTAATAAAGCAGAGAAAAGACTAAAATGCCTAATGGTCACTTATAGCAACACTGTACATCAGGGGTGGGATTAAATAACTTTTCTTCCCAATCCTTTTTGACCTTAAATAAGAAAAATATGGGGAAAATGTATTAAGTGTTCTGGATACATGTATACGGACTTGTGTTCATTAATCTGCTTGAAATAAATTTTAAAAAACAACAACAAATAAATAAAAAAGACTAAATTAATTATGAAATTAATTAAGGGGTCAGGAAATTAATTAAGCAGTGAATCATTAAGGCTGAATCATTCTTAATAAACTTTTTGCTCATTATGAATTAAGCCTTTGTTCATGTTTATCAAGGCCAATTATGTGCAATTATTATTAAGTGTTACCAAAAATTAAATAGAAAATAATGACACCGCCACTATCCCACACCACTTATGGCTCCCCAGCTCAGTTTCCTACACATTACATACACAGTACAGAAACATGCATTTTCTTATTGAGTCGGTTTTGGGGGAGGGGGGGATCAGTCTGGAGATTAATGCAACGATTTAGCCTGAGCTGCCTGTGGATGTGTGATTTGTTTGGTGTGCATGCTCGGGCACAGTGTCCGTCTCCTCCTGTTAAGTGGTGAGATGTAGCGACTTCTGGGGGAGCCATAACTCTCTCTAATAAGTCAATGGAAATGAAACATGGCTCAATACATCAGGATTCTGTGTCTACATATCATCTTTAGAAGTATTGGTTTACCGCTCACTCAGCCTGCTGGACAAACCATAGGACATTTCATGACTTTAGTTTCAGTGAAGTTGGGACACTGTAAAATGTGATTTTTGTTGTGTGAAGTGGAACTATGGGACCCAAACAAAATTCCAGGTGAAAGAAAGAGTATTTCATTTTATTTGTATCATGAAAAGATTAATAAACTAGAAAATAAAGATACATTAATCTCCAGACATTTTTACTGTGTCCAGTAGGTTAGACTACTTAGACTACTGTAACGGCCTGCTCCCTGGCCTCTCCAAACGAGCATTAAGGCAGGTCCAGAACGCTGCTGCTCGGGTCCTGACTAGCCTCCAAGAACCTGAACTCTTCATGGCGTGCTTTATTATTTTTTTTTCTTTGTTATTTGGGCTGACTGGGGGCTGATGAGTGTAAAAACAAAGAATTATCTTTTGACATTATGAGAAAAATTATATGAGGACATTCGTTTTACGTTTTAATCATTTTGATAGAAACAATTAAGTCACATTTAAATAATGATTTCCTGAGTAAAAACAAAATGAGAAACAAGAATTGTGCCTCCTGGAACAATGTGGCTCATTTGAAGTGCTTCTTGCCTATATGCCTTTAACAAAGTCCATGTTGAATCTAAACTATAATGTGTTATACTCTTCTGTCATCACTAAGTGGCAGTTTAATGACCTCATATGTGGACACCAGGACCTTGTAGAGAAAAAAAATTATTGTGGCCTAGACAACCCAAAATGTGTTGTCCACATATGTGGACGGCAGGTCCTAGGAGGCTAGAACCAGGAAGTACAAGCACATCCTGTGCTCAGGTCTCTGCACTGGCTCCTGTGGCTCAGAGAATAGACTTTAAAGCAGCTCTGCTTGTGAACAAGTCTCTCCATGGTCTAGCACCAAAGTACATCTCCCACATGTTAGTGCCATATGAACCATCTCACACTCTGAGGACTTCAGGGACCGGCCTCCTCCTGGTGCCCAGAGTCAGAACATGAAGAGTCAGTGTTTCAATTTTATGCAGGTAAAACCTGGAACAGTCTTCCTGAAGATGTGAGACAGGCCTCTACTTTGACAATGTTTAAATCCAGGCTCAAAATGGTTCTGTTTAGCTGTGCATATGACTGAAAGGATTTTATTCTGCACCCTTCTCTTTTAATGTTCATTTTATGATGATTATTTATGATTGTTTATGTTTTGATTTGTTGTCTTTCTTTCTATTCTATAAAAGATTTTGAATAACTTTGTGTAGAAATTATGCTATACAAATAAATTTGCCTTGCTTACAGGTACACGTTTATAACATAATGATAGCCAGAATTTACATATATGTTTTACTCAAGTGTGGGATTATTCTAAAACTTATTCTCATCCTTGCCATTGTCACCAACTTTTATAAGATATGGCTGCTATAGAATACAAAACTCAAAACCCAATACAATACAATACGCTTTTTGGCCAAAAATGAGTCAACATTCATTATTTCCAATGAAATTCCTTTCTGAGATTTGGATGTGTTGTTTCATATGCATTTCAACTTTTTTCAAGGTTTTCGGGTCATATTTTGGTTTCAAATGAAAAACTCATCTAAAATTAAACACAGAAAAAACATTCTTAAGTAACAGATCTAAAATGACAATTGTGGGTCTCTGCAGGAACAATGGGATATCCGCTCAAATGCTTGGAAAAGTGTTGGAAGAGGAATATGGGGAAAAGTGGAGGACGTGAGGTTGTCAGCGCAGGAGAATCCAGCATATGGTTTGATTTAGAGGCTGCAGTTGATACCATCACATCCATTCATGTTCCCATCTGACACATTTTTGTTCAGAAGCAACCTCCGTCTCTGCACCTCTCCAAGTGTCAATGAAACTGCGATGGCATGGGATATAATGAGGTTTATATTTAGCTATTTTCTGTGTACCTCGCCTCGCCGAAAGTTTCACAGCGGGCTACAATCTGTCAAAACAAAGAAAGTCCTATTTCTCAAATACCTCTGCTCACTACAAATTATTCCTTCCTGTGGATTTTTCTTTTTTTTTTTTTGCTTACACTGTTGTCAAAAGGCCACTGCTGACCAACCACCAGACACCCCTACTGGAGATATTTTATTCCTCTACTTTCAAGCCTCCAAAGCACTTTAGCTATATTTCATTCTGTGTTCAAAACAATAAAAGTGTTGCCAAAAATTGTACAAAGTTTGTTATTCTACTTAATGGCAAAAATAAGCTTTACAGTCAATTATATATGGACTCTTAGGGTAGAAATGAGACCGCTATGTGCTGTTTGCATCTAATTGTAAATTGCTTAATTGTTCGATAATCAGGAAGTGTGCTGTTTGTATGCTAATGTTTGTTAGCATTAATGTGACGGCAAAACTCTGCTTTTGTGAAAAATCATTTATAAACTCGTGGTGAATAATTAGAAAGCTTGGAATGCATGAGGTTAGTGAGGAATAACTTTGGAGTATTGCAAATTGTTTCAAATAAACTAGTTCTGTTTTTCACATAAGAAAAAATCACATACAGCACCTTTAACACACATACCAAATTAGAAATGTACCAAATAAACTACTTTTGTACACATCCTGTATTCCTTATTTGGTTTATTTCAACTGGTAAAATGTTCCATTATAGAGATATAATGATGCTTTGAAACCACCAGTTGCCTTTCATTCACTTCTATAAAAGGAAGTCCAGACAAACGTGGCCAAAACCTGGTGGATTTGTATCAAGTACCTCATTCTCTTTGATTGCTCTGAGAAGAGATCAGCTTTGAGCCGGACAAAACATCTTTGAGCCAAGAGCATTTTTGGCTGAAGGAATCATTTGCAGGTGAGAAGCTTCCGTTTCAATTCTTCCTTTTCCTTTTACCGCTACAACAACCTCAAATTCAGCATCTTGAACTGAGACCAAAAAGGAGTGAAATGTTGAGGCTATGAACACTCTCCCACATAATGTTATCGTTCGAATACAGTTTTGTTGGAGATTTGGGGGAAAATCATTGCAGCCGATCGTGGAGGGCCTGCTGGGCTTGGAGGCAGCTGTTGGGAGACTAACCACCTGGTGCACAGCTTTTGAAGACCACTTTGAGGATGAAATTATTCATTCAGGACGGGGACATGCGCTGGATCCAGACAACATGAGACTGCCGGGAGACCTCTGCCTCCTGCCGATCCACTTTCTCTGGCCAGTCACTATATTTTAGCACACCCAATGTCAGGCAAAATACAGTTGTCTCACTCTATGCAGTGCAAAAGCTGACTAGACAAGCCAAAAATGCCACAGTAATGGCTTTTTATTGAATTTGAATGCTATTACATCGATGCTATACCATATTTTAGTTTTCAGTCATACTATATAAATATATGAATAGAGAACACAGAGCATTTTAGGGCCATTTTAAAGATACAGTGAAAACATTGCAGGAAATCGTAAAGATTACACAAAGAGTTTAGAGTCTAAAATCCCCACTGAGCTTAAACTACTTTTTTGTGAAAGCTGTTCTGCCAACTAAGCATGAACTCATTTCTGTTGAAATATTAATAAATAGATAATGAGATAATATCCATCCTGTAATTTTAAAATGACAAAACGAATGATTAGTAGTGGTAGTAATAGGCTCTTTGCACAGCAGCGTCCAAGCTAGCTCACTGCGTCTCAAAGCTAACAGTTTCCTTTATTAAAATTGGAAAACATAAAATAAACAACCTATTAAAATTCAAATTCATTAAAAGAAATACTGTCCATTTATTTTTATATGCAGAATACTTCAGTTTGTGGCATTGTTTTAATATTTACAACGCCTCAACATTAGCATTAGCGTTAGCATTGAGACATAAACACCTTTCTTTCTAAACACAGAGTTGTCCTCTGTTGAAGTATTCATTTTATTTGAGTAGTTTTTTAACATGTTTCCAGTGACATCCACTCGCAGCTCCCTGTCCACTGCCTTATCTTTAAAAAATGATGCATTTTAGCGTGACTCGGCAAAAACTCCACAGGGATAAAACTGGACAGGAAGTAGTGACACTAACAATGAGACTGCCGAGCGTTACTTTGCACAGAGCCAATTTTAGCTTTGTCACATACAAGTTTATGGCTTAGTTGGAATAGTAGGTTTGAGCCTAGATCCTGGCTCTACATTTGACTGACAATAGCAGCCAGTCTCTCAGCAAACATCAGTGCACTCCATTGTATTCTCATTGTACCGAAAAAACAACCATAATGTTCTCCAATACTGAAATCTATCGACACGCCTTGTGGTCTAGGTGCTGTTTTATGCACGATCGTTTACTTTTTCTGTGATCTCAAGAAACACGACTTCATTTTTTACAGACGATATTTTTAATTTGGACTTTGAAAGCAGCTGCAGTCCATTGGAGATAAATGTGTTCACAGAGGTTTTGGGCTACAAATAGTAAAAGCTATTTAGATGTTATTAATAATGTGAATGATTGGCAGGAAATGAAACTGGGCTCAGACTGTGACGAGGCGTCTATTAAAAACAAAATAGTGTTGTGTCAATATCGAGAATGTTTGCATGTTTGAAACCCTGGTCAGTGCGTATTCATTTCCTCATCACAAACACTGTACATGTCTGGATGGTTTCCAACTGCAGTCAATCAACTAAAACATAATGGAATTTACAACAGTCACATTCAATTATAGCAACAAAGCTCTAGTGGTCCTTTGTCTGAAACTGCATTTGGTTTGTGAGCTGTACCATGGTGTCCTTTGAAATGACCAGTATCTGTTTAACAAATGTTTACCAATTTCATTATTTCTTATTTTCATTTATGCTACTATTTCAATCATCTTACCTTCTTTAGAAAGTCCATACTACACTGATACGGCTCCTTACTTAAGCCTTTGCAATACCTGCTAGTCTCATTTATCAGTCTCCAGTTGGCAAATGGTAAACGGTCACATTGTTATCCCATTGTCGCTTTTCCACCTTCAAGACACTCAAAGCGCTTTACATCAAGGAAGCACTCACCCATTCACACACACATTCATACACCAGTGTACGCAGACACTGGGGGCAAGATGGGTTAAGGGTCTTGCACAAGGACAGTATTCATCTGTGGGAGCTGGAATCGCACCGCCAACCTGTGGGTCAGTGGATCTGACTGCTCTAGCAATGATGTTTATGTCGAGAGCGGGATTCGAACCGCCAACCTTCTGCTCAGTGGACAAACACACTCACATTTTCTTTTATATCACATTCTGTCTATCATAGAGCAAGCAATTTGTTGAAGCCTTAATGAGAAATATTTTTCCTTTTAGTTTTAACGTTCCATCATGCCCCAGGGAAGCTGTGGTACAATAGCTTACCGCCATCAACTGTGGAGTGAATGAAGAATGCATATAGTATGTGCCATATAAGACTAACACATTATTATTAAATGCAAATAAGTGTATGTTTTGAGCTCTTTTTGACTTTCACAGTTCTTTGTTTATTTCAAAAGTTGAATCCTCCTTTGTGTAGTTTTCTGAGTCAAAATAAACAGATTTTAATGTCCCCGCATTGCATTGTCTGGAGTAAATCAAAGTAAAGACAGCAAGACATAGGTGATGTGCACAGCAGAACAAAACTGGGCAATAATTGGATAACTTGTCAAGGAAGACATCACAAATGCAGTTCTGTTGATGTTCTGTGAGATTTGCATGTCTTTCATATGAGGAAATCTTGTACGGCTGAGGTGTAATGTTAACAGGTGCTGGAGGAGAGCAGAGACTGGTGGGAGCTGCGCAGTGATTTTATCTTTACTGACACTGGGGAGCAAATTATGAGCAGCCCCTCCAGGCCTGTGAGCAGCGCAAAAGTCTGAACCCTGTGGTCGTTACTAATGGTCTGCCCGCATTCAAGGCAGGACCAATTTTATTACAGTTCAACTCAACTGCTGCAGAAAATCTTCCATTACAATCTGACCATCACCTTATTAGCCTCGGACCTTTTCAAATAGGCTTTAGCACTTTTTTAGACTGCTATCTTGTCAAATTTTGGTTCTATATTATCATCTGACTTTTGCTTCTGGCACAACTTTTATAGACATCTGTCTATAATTACATGAACAAAAAGGATTTAGTCATTTTAATATAGCCTGTGTGTATGTAACTTCATATCATATTTTGCCTCGATTGGTAACTACAAGGAATGGCCTGATATGGATTTATTTTCAGCTGGTATCAATATCCAATATTTGTGTTGCTGTTGTGGCTGATAACTTGTATTTGTCAGAGTAAATATTAATACTGAAACTTTATGGCAAATTCTTTTTAAGTTGTTGTTACATTAAAAAAAAAATCACTTTTGTAGGTAAAAAGGAAAGAAAAAAGTCCATTTATTTTCTTTTTAACTCACTAGTCTCACACACATTTCACAAAAATAACACATGTGCGGTTTATTTTTTCTGATTCAAATATATGGAAAAATACCACCAAGACCATATATTCACTATGACCTAGATCTCTCAGACATTTCCTCTCAGGTGTACAGAGGGCTGCCTGTGGGCATGTCCAAGTGGCACACGTTTAATTAAGTGCTGTATTTAGACATATAAAGTTGGGGAGGGAGAGGGGGCAACCTTGACGACTCAACAATGACACTTCTCGATCCGCATTCAAATAAGAAGCACTGCGGAAGAGCAGATCATATGGAGCCTAAGCCTCTCTCTTAGGCTCTGGACACCTGAACGATCCCAACTAGGAGTTATCTATATGAGGAGAAATTGACTCTTTTGAGCTTTAAGCCATTTTAGAACATTGTTACCTCATCAAAAACCCAGGCAACTTTTACCCTTTGTTTAATAGAGATTGGCAATTCCAGGGCTGAAATCATCCACCTGATTCTAGTGAAGTTGTATGGAGTTTAAAAACACAGTGGAGCACTTCCTTCTTTTATTTCATTTATCATTTTATTTATTTAAGTAGTGCATTACAGTAACATCACATTAGTTATTGTCAAAATATTAAGTGCGCTAAGTTTGCTGATTCATTCTGCCAGACATCTTGAACACAGAGATAGATAAATGTTTAACTAGAGCATAGCATGAGTTATGTTAACATATTATTATGGCACTCATCCCACAGTTTGACAGCTACAATAATCAATATAAATTCTTTCATTCATTTGATGAGCCACAAGATCTAACTGCACAAAGCTTCAATTTTCAAAGGTATTCACACTCGGCTGCCCATCGTTTAATAACATGTAAGACAAAGGGGCGTCATGTAGTTTCAGAGGCCTGCAAAGCCTCCCAGTGAGAGGGAATAATTCAACATGCCTCATCGTCTCGCAGCCAGCGCACAAAGATCTATCAGTGATTTAAGTGTTTTCTGAACATGTCACCGCCTGCACTATAGGGACACTGCAGAACAGATAGAACCTATTGTTCCCTTGATGAAAAATAACTACAATTTGATACATGCAAAATACATTTCAAATTCAAACATGTTCTGATTTAGTAGGTTTAGTTACATGAGGCGAGTATATGGAGCACAATAAGTCAGCTTGTTTATTTCATTTATCATAATAATAATGCAAGGGTGTGCTGCTGCTGCTGCTGCTGCTGCTGCTGCACACAATGAAATAGCCTTGACTCGTTCGTACAATAGAGCTTTAGCACATGTACCATTCAGTCAGAGTCGACCCGATCTTTCATTCATTCTTCGTCCTTGGTATTGTGTTGTCTTCTTTCCTGTTGTGCCAGAAGACTGATCTGCGCATGTTTTTAGACATTCTAGTTTCTTCTGCATTTTTACAAACATGCCATTATTTACACTGCATAGTTGTGTCAAGTATCATTGACAAGAATCATCTGCAGGAATTTGCATTCTGCACCCAAGAATAATGCATGACTTCAGGTGCTGTGTAAACAACGTTAAGAGATGGTGAAGATACTGGTAGCTTCCCTCAGATACTAGTGGCATGTTTTATTCAGAATTTCATGCGGGTAAACTTTGCTTGTTTGTGGCCATGTTTAAATTTATAAAGTGAAGGTTGCTCATGTTCAGATTTGCTACTCTCTGACATGCATTTCACTTGTAATTCTCTGCTACAATGCGTTGTCTGCATTCATGAATACACACATATGCATGCCCACCAGGACCTTTGCACGGCTGGAGTTCACGGTTAGATTTGGACATGGGCATTCCCCTGAGGCTAGGATCGGCTCTCCACCCAAACAATGAGGTTCAGCTCTCGCTCCGAGTGAGAACGGGGGAAAGCGCGGCCGTTCAGGAGGTCAGCCCTGAGCTGTTGACACTGCTCCCTGGTTGGCCGTAGCTCTGGGTATAGAGGCTCATTATCACAGGGCTGACTGCAGAGAGAGTGGGCTTCGTTAGGCAGCAGCTGTCAGTGCTCAGGGGTGAAGGCAAAAGGAAGCAGCAGATAAAGTGAGAGCGAGTCCATAGTCCGTTCACACTGCAGCTCAAGGGCCAGTTCAGTTTCTGTCTTTTTGTGTCATGTGTGCACGCTTTATGGCTTGTAATTCCGACAGACATGTTCTACTCTGTGCTTGATTGTGTCATGTCAAAGGCACTATTACAACGCTTCAATTTGCTTCTTATGGTTTCAGGATTTTGTGGATGTCATAATGTGATGGCAGTTGTTGTGTATGTTGACAGTGTTCTTTTCCCTTTGGCTACTCAAGAGGTTGCCTACCACTAGCTTTCCCAATGCTCTTCCACTACATCTAAAACCAGTCTGGCCTGACCCCAGTATGTTTACCCATATTTTAGTAAGTATTAAGTGCTCCTGTAGATCATGGAACAAGAGTCCTTTGGCACTACACTGCTTCTGGCAAATGCAGAGGTCAAATTTCCCAATAGACAACGTGGGGTGTAACTTAACCATTCTTTCTTAAATAGGAATTATGGACCTTGACAAACTTTTTTTTTTTTTTTTAGTTCAACTCAATACATACATTGAGATACCATAATAACAGACTAACTCAAACAAAGGTCTCAGAGCAGCTTAACAGAAGACTGGTCAGGTAGGGTCTGCAGATCCTGTGTCAGGGCAGTTTGAGGAAAGCAACAGCCCTCTGGACAAAAGTGTCCCTCTGCTGTGTCCTGCTGTGTGCTGAATGTATGTTTAATTCGACTGGATAAACAAAGGAGTATCAGCATTAATCTTTATTCACTCAAAGCTCAGAGTTAAAAAAGACAACACTTTCAAACCTGTGTCAAATTTGGACTCTGTGGCAGTCAATCAGTGACCAGTGACCGTAGCTGCAAAGCTGCTGTTCTGGTGCACAGCAGAATCTTGGGAATTCCAAAAATCCAGCATCTGGTGAAAAGCAGAGCAGCCCTCTGTGGCGCAGCGGTCATTAACTTCAGGGATTTTCTGAGATTCGATACCCTGTTGAGAAAAAGTTTCCACACTGATGAGAACAGTTCCTCCAAACTTCACCAATTTTCTGCCCAGCGGAAACACAACTGAGAAGAGGATACATGTTGCCAATGCCACACGATTAGGAGTGTAATGGTTATTAAATGATGACATACAAATGTAGTCGAAACAGGCGCTGTAGTGGGGGGACGCAGGAGGATTTTAAGTTTGAGAAGCATTAATACAACAAAAGTCAGACATGGGGTTACAAAAGTGTCTGTAAGCAGGGACCACTTACTCTGGTTATAGATGTTTGCGCATTTGGGGATATGCATTATTTAGTATATTACAAAATGTCCCATTACTTTACATATGTGGAGTGATGGCCTCTTGGGAGCTGAGACGGAGAATGAATGCAGACTTTTTTCAGCGCTGAGTGCTCCCTTTGGGATTCTAGCTCCATATGCGGTGTATCTTTTCTCCTCCTCACACCTTCCCCTGGTGACTGACAGCCATCATTAGCCAAATGACTGAATAGAGCCATTCACACAATATGTCTGCTGGTTCTCTTTAATTAGGTGATTAAATCCACTTTTTACATTTGTCTTGTGGGTCAGAAAAGTACTGTAATCAAACTGTGTGTTTTTTTCTAATTACTTGAAAAGTGTAGCTACCTTTACATTGTTGAAAATGATATTAAAGTTGAGGTGCCTGATTTTCAAGTTGTCAAAGGAGGAATTAGGTGGAATTAGGTTAGAAAATAGTAGAGAATCTCAACTTGAAACTTTATGAACTATTGTACAGTGTAAGAAAAATAAATATAAGGCTCCGTGGGGCAAATGGAACATAACTATATGATTTTATTTTTAAATTGGATAAAATGGTGTTGGATATGTAAATGCATAAATGTTATTACTGTAATGCTCACTAGATGTTCTACTGGAATAGTGTCTCAGGGACACTACCCAATCAATACAGATCTTTATTAGCAATTTCCAGACACATTGATATAGATTTCCTTCCACAAACATTTGATCCCCGGCTCACAGCACATTTCCTGAGGCTTTTCTTCAGGACAAGCACACAGCTGGCCTGCAAATGACAATCTACTTAGTGATCAGGCTCTTACATTGACTGTTGTCTGCCCTGCAGTATTAGAGCAGTTAACATTTGGTACTCAAGGTTGATATGTCAGAGGAGGGAAGACTTGGCAGGGGTTGGAGCGAGATGAAGATGTGATGGTCATACCAGTCCAGCAGACAAGCTAGCTCGCATTGTTGAACATTCTGCTAACTTCTGATACAAAGACGTTCTGCAGGGGGTTGTGTTAGGCTTGATTTGTTCTATTTGCTGGATGCTCAAAGGCAGATGTGTTGCTCTGTTGATTCTAAGAAATACTGAATAATAGAACAAATACAGCATTTGCCTTCTTAATACTTATTTTTTCTGATCAAGGAAAATGTGTGTATGCTTGACTTTCTGTACATTAAAAGGATTCATTAGTTAAACACTTTGCCATATTGTTGAGTAAACCATTATAACATGATACGAGGAAGACTTTCGGAGAAAGCTCTGGAGACTAATTAGAAGTCGTCAAACTTAAAAATGTGTTCAAAGTCTTGTTGTTGCCGGCACACAGCAGCACTGACCCCGGGTCCCATTTAATGTTTCTAAGTATCTATTAATGTGGCCTGGGTTGTGCGGAGAGCGAGGGGAGCACGGCTGATGGATGACAAACATTAGACGCCCGGCAGGCACTGAACTTCTAATACAACACAACTTTTTTTTTTCATCTTTGCTGTATACTTCATTACATTTCTCTTTGGCGTAATATGTTGCTGTTTAAATAATGTATTGTCCCATTTTTTTCCTGGTTTCTCTCAAAAAAATCAATTTGTGGCTGTCTTCCCAGAGATAAGCATGCCTTATTAATGTTAGATCTTTATCACACCAGGAGGACCCCGAGCGCTGCTGCTGAGTCCGCTGATAATTGACATTTTCTGGAGATGAGGGGATTTATCATTCTATCATTAACAGTGGGAGAACTCGCAGCTGACCACGACCGATCCTGTGCGAAAAGACAGGCTAGGAATCTATTCTGTAGGCCAATGATTCCCAAATGTTTCCCACCAAGGATTGCAGTACTAAAACTAGTCTGAACTAAGCAAGGGCCAAAAAAAGGTGAATCTGGACAGTTCATTAGTAAGAATTGGTATTTGTACACTTAAAAACAACTAAACCTCTATGTATGCTATCATATCAAGTGCATATATGCATTTATTGCCTGAATTATTCCATAGCTTTGCATTAAACTTATCCATTTCGTATTTATTGAATTAAAGTGTTTTCATGGCCCAAAAATACCTTGAAAAACACGCATTCTTAGTGAGCAGACTCAGCTCTTCACAGATCTGACCTGTAACTTCCCCTAGTGGGCTGTCTCAATGGAGATAGATGGGTTTAATGCAATGCTGTGGTCCATTCTAGGCAAAGCAATAACATGTCCATGGAGACAAACAGGTGGCGGACCCTCCACTAGAAAAGCTGTAAACAGTGATGGATACTACAGCTAAACATGCTTTGGTGACATACAGAACGCAACCTTTAACACTCTGTTTGAAATAATTGGAGCTGTCTTTTGCATTCACAAAAGCCACGATAAAGACACAATCCTCCAAAGGACACTTATGTGCACGTCCAAAACAGGCTTATACACACCACTATTCAGCAGTTTAGGAATTAGCATTTATATTACAATAATAAGAGATTAGAAGCTTTACCTGCCGACGATAATGAGGAATACTGGAATTTGGATGCATCTTCACACTAATTGGACAACCCTTCAACAAGCACTTAAAGACTATAATTTCAGCAATGTAATTAAGTTGTATTTTTAAACAAAGATTAAAAGAACTTTCCTTTCAACAATTCATAAATAGTGAGATTTTAATGTTGATCTATGTTCTCACAGAACTGTTTTCTTTCGTAGTTTTTCATAATTCTGAAAAGTACTGCTCAATTACAAGCACATATTTATAGCAACAAAACAGAACTAAATAATGTGAACTATAAAAGTACACAACCGATGTATTTTTCATTCATTCAGTTATTTGGAATTTTGAAGAGAGGGTAAAGTGCTGATGTGAAGACACTCATTTTGCTCATAAAACTGTATTGGTTGTCTGTATTGACGACTGATGGTGTTAGATGGGATGGCATATGATATAAAGCTGAAATGGCTCCTATTGGGCAAATGCATTTTAAATGAGATGACGGTAAGTGCATCTGACACACTTCATTTCATACTCATCTGTCAAGTTCTACATCAGATCATTCCTGATGTGTCGGTCTTAATAGTGAAAACGTGACAGTTTATTAAGTTGAAATATTCATGCCACCCATGTTTTATCAAGAAGTATTGCAAAACTTTTAATATGATTTTGCTAATACTTATTTTGCTTATGATTACATTTTGGTCGCATTTTGATATAGCACTTTTTCACCTTCAAGGCACTCAAAGCACTTTATATCAAAGAACCTCACCTCACTCACCCATTCACACACACATTCATACACCGATGTACGCAGACACTGGGGGGGAGGGGGGTTAAATGTCTTGCCCAAGGAGACAACTACAGCGTTCACCTGTGGGAGCTGGAATTGCACCTTCAAGCTGTGGATCTGACCGATCTGAACGCTCTACTAATGATGTTTATGTTGAAAAAGGGATTCAAACTGCCAACCTTCAGATCAGTGGACAAACACTACCAACTGAGCTACTGTTGCCCCATCGATATGGTCAGCAGTGAATTTCCTTGTCTATTTGGTCCAAGGTCAAAAAAGTTTCAAAGGTCGTCTTTTTTATCAAGACATTTAGACTGCCACCCAGACGTCTTTTTCATTCTGAAGGAACTAAGCTATAATTTATACTGCACTGAGCCCTGCCCTAAGGGAGAAGTTATGTCTGAAACTACCTTGTCTTTGTTTACCTGTTATGGGTACTTGCCTCGTCATGGGTCATTCCACCCTATTGTTCATTGATGGCCTCTCCCTCACTGCTGCTAAGTGCCTGATTAGGATTTGACTGTCTTATTTTCTCACTTGGTCAAGGTTTGAGCAGAATGTTGTAAGCAGGAGGTAGGTTTTAAACAGAAATTGCCTCCTTCGCCACTGTTTCATTCTGCTTAACACCTGCACCTCACTGTCTCAAATGAGTGGCTTGTGGCTTTAAGATGAAAGTGGACAACCGATTGTAAACTCAAACTTGACTGCCTCCTGTGTTGATACTGTGTTTTGTGCAGTGATTGTTTAGTTTCTCCAATGGAATGCTCTTTACATCATTTTACAGCGCAACGCAAAAAGACAAATTTACCTTTAAAACCTGTTCTACCTTATGTTTAGAAAATTCATGTTGTCTTCTTTTAATAACACAAATATTAGAAATATAATAGTAAGACAAATAAATGTGTTTATTTTCTACCTTATATCAGTACACCCTAAGCCCAATATGGAGACTGTAAATTACGAGGAAATTGTAATTGAAGTATATGCAGCTATTACCATGTTCTTGCTTTTCCATAAAGTGAAATGCGGATTACATTGACTCTCTCAAATGGAGCTGAAACCATAATTCACAAGAATTATGCTAAAAAGTGAGTGACCCAGGGGTACAAGACAAGATCTCAGGAGAGGTACTTGACACTAAACAATACTGTATTTGTATTACACCACACTTACAAAACTTGTAGAGTTAACTTCATAACAGAGATAATTGAATGAATAAAGAGCTAGGGGAAAGCATTAGCCTGCCTATAGAGTTCATGTTTAGAATCTGGCCTTCGCAGCTGTAATTATTGCAATGAAATGCTAATCTCAACTCTCAGGCTGCATGCATCAATGAACATATTCATGTGAAACAGAACTAGTTTTGCCTGAAAACTAATAAATAAAACATCTTAGTGCTGGTAAATATTAGCCAGAGAGGGAAGGAGGATAAGTAGATGGAAAGAAACGTGCAAGAGACATATCATTAACAATTCTTTTACATAACCGCACTGAGCCTGAAGAATGGAGCGCTTTAGCCCATTGTTTACTGTTTTATGAGAAGAGCGATGAGCTGTTTCATTAGCTCAGCACTAATTAATGCTAACAATTATACAGCCTTTGATCAATAGGGCTACTGCTGAGAGGGCCTCTTACAATTTGACTGTTAAATCCATGCACAGTGGAGTAATGTGAAATTGGTTAGGTTAGAGTTTGGGTTTTAAAATGCTGTTTTTGGCCAGTATTCTCCATTGACAATGTCTTAGTTTTTTCAGTGTTTTCTATGATTCCCTCTGTGGCTGGGACAGGCATAACGATAATAAAGATACTGTTAAAAATGGACACTTACCAAACAGTGTCTTTTTGTAATTACATAACACTGAGGTTTGCTTTGGCTGTCTTTTTGAGCCTGTTCCCTGGTTACACACACGTCTATGGCACTTGATCTCCCGCTCGGTGGAGAGAGAGGATTTGAATTGATGTGACTAATGTAAAACAAGGCCAACTGTCAGATGTAAGCCAGTCACTGCCAGTGCACTTTTGCTCCCTCCATTTCCCCGGCATAATGATGCATAGCCATCACGCGTGAGCCCAGCTAGTGCCTACATATGGAGAAGGTGTCAGTTCCAGCGAGTAGAAATTATGCAGTCCAGTAGTTTGGTGTCTGGCGGTGGCATCGCAGCAGCACAGCTCTCCCTGTAGAAGAGATGACATGTTTATGAGTTATTCCCCTGATGGAGCCCACACCTAGGAATACAGACTTGTCCTTTACCCCTGACTGGCCCGCCGAGCCGCTCAGAATAACTGAATAGAGAATAAAGACTTAGGGAAAAAGACGTTTTTAACCAAACCAGTCCAGGATTTTAGGAGACTTTTAGGAATCTTATAATAATGAGGTCAGTGAAGCTCCTCAGACTTCCTCATAGTTATTTTAAGACAAAAGTTATTTTAATTGAGTCCTGAAAAGTTTGGATTATGTAAAACCCAGTTTGTTATGTTTTAGTATTTAGTGTATTAATGATCACTTGACCTACAAATGTATGAATAATACACAACATAAAATTGCATAATGCAAACTCATTAAACCAGGGGTGCCCAAAGTGGGGCCCGCAGGCCAAACTTGGCCCTCCAGGGGGTGTAATTTGGCCCACGAGGGGGTTCTGAGATTTTAAGAATAATCTATTTTGATTCAACTGCACTGAAAAAACTCAGGAGGTGGGAAGAAGGACAATCCTGTCTATTTCCTAATATCTAAAGTCATTTTAATGACACATTTCTTTGCAGAAGAACATATTTATGTGAAAACTGTCATTACGCTTGGCCCTCGACCCGCTAATGCGTATTCATTTTGGCCCGCCAAGGAAAAAACTTTGGGCACCCCTGCATTAGACAGAGTTGTTTTTTCTTCTAATGGAAGCTATACTTTGGAACACACACTTGTCCTTTACACCTGGCTGGCTCGCCAAGTCTCCTCTTACTGACTGTAAGAAGATTTATAAGATCTTGTTTGAAGCAAAGCAGGAGTCCAAGGCTGCTTAATGGTCTAGTCGAATGTGACACTAAAGAACCATAATTGGCCTTCATAATGGGATTCACCTTGAGGATTTGATCAGCTTTAACCCTTTTCATGCAGCATAAGGCAGAACCTCATTAGCATTATACATCTATTAACAGACTGTATCTACATCCAATGGTGGGCGGAGAGGATTGAACTTTCTTTGGACCTGGAGTGTGGATGTTTGAATGGACCTTATGTAACAGCTGCCTGGCATCTGTTCATTCTGTACATTTAGACTGTAGCACTAGACCATAAGCACTGTTCAAGTGTTTGTGTTCCTGTACAATCAGGGTCATCAAAGCCTCTCAGTGCTGATAAGAGATCAGTAAATACATTATTGTATGGGATTTAATCATAAAGATATAAAGATTTCATTGCTATAATATAATCAAGTGGAAAGATTTCATTGGATAATTTAATATTGCAGTTAATGATACTTTTAAATGCAAAAAAATAAAAATAAAACACAGAGAATATTTGACAAAGAGCTTAATAATTTAACTGTTTACTACATTTGCAAAAATATCTCTGCCTAATAATTTGTACAATGCAATATTTTGAATGTACTGATGTGGCATGCACAGCAGCGGGAGTCGATTTCACTTTATAACAGGAATGCAGAGTCATAAAGCATACATTATAGTTTCTGCCTATGAAGCCAACCACACATTAAATCTTTCTTTTCCAGTAAATCTGCCACTATATCCAAAACAATTTAAAACTAGAACCACATCTAACTTCGACCACTAAGCCTCATAAGTTGCTCTGTTGTTTGCGAAAGTGGCCGGCATGACTGTGTGGAAATGCTGACCAGAGGGATGCGAGCTAACAACGTCCTCCTAGAAAGTGATATAAAGCATTCCCAAATGAAAGCCTTACGCCCATGGTCTCTCAGGGATAAGCACGGCTTTTGAAAAGACGGAAAAATAACCTATCATAATTTCTCCCTCCAGTCGCCGTGGAGATACTGCTGTGGTGTTCCTCTATTTGTCACTGTCACCCTCCAGACTGAGGATATGAGCAGGCGCAGGCAGAAAGAATGGGAGCGGTGTGGGGTGGGGGTGAAAGGGGGGTTTGGGGGGTATGGCGAGTGTGAAGAAAACGCTGAAGTATGTGATTAAGAATAATGAGTAAAAAATTGCATAAAGCCTTCTCCCAAATCACATATCAACTCCACGCCTGGCATTATCCCTGAAGCATCTCATCAGTCCTGGATCCAGTCTCTTGTATTCTGCCACGCGGATGCACCAGTGCCCACCCACACTCACACACTCACACACACACACACACACAAGCAGAGCAGTCCATTAGCAGCTAAAACATGAGCCAAACATCTCTCTCCACTTTCTAGTGTATCAGCTTTTGCCTCAAACTGATAATATTTACATAAAGGGAACAAATTAGACAGAGATGGTTTGGTGTTCCGAAACTTTCTACACCACCTCAGAAAAATATTTTAGCTTGAAGTGTATGTGTCATCTTTGATCAACTAAATGAGCACATAATCTTCAAGTCTCAACCAAGAAGTCATATACAGGGTGTCCATAAAGTAAAAATCAATTACAAAGGCAATTGATAAGATATATTAATTAGATCTGTTCTATTGTATTCAGTTGTTATAAAAGTTTTTAATCACTTTCCTTTTTTTGTATTTCAGGCATCCTGTTGATTAAAGAGGCATCCTTTTGAATGAACCCCTAAGAAATGGCTACGCCTCAAGAAAAGTCACAATGTGTTCTTTCTATGGGGCTATGCTAAAGATATCGTGTATCAAACAAAGATAAGGGACATTACTGAACTAAAGCAAAGATAACAGATGTAGCTGCAACCACTGATGGGCCGTCTTGATGTGCTTCGTGTGACTAATGGAGCCCATATAGAGGTGTATTAAATGAGATAAAACACTTTGGAAACCACTGAGTACAATAGAACAAGTCTGATTAAGATATCTTATCAATTGCCTTTGTAATACATTTTTTTTAATTGTAAAGAGACTTTATGGACACCCTGTACATCCACTACCCAGCAGGTTGGGGAACTAAAAGTAAGAATGAGGCTATGTACATTTTTTTTGTTCCCTGGATAACCATAATCCAATTCCATCCTATTTTTGCTATACATCAGAGAGGTGCCAAACCAGAATATATTGGGTGAGATTCAAGTATTGCACAAAAAGTAAACAGACTATTAAAATTACAGTAAAAAGTGTAGAACAATGCCTTTGCGTGTAAGATCACATTGCAACTTTATGTGTTTTTAATCTGTTTTTTGTAAGCTTTATAAGACAAACTCAATATTCTAATTCTGTTTTGTAAATTTTGCCCACACACATCTCCCTTACCTTCACACACAAAAGCTGGTGTACCTGATTTTCAAACATGAAAGAAGGAGGTTGGTGGTGCCGTGTGCTCGTACTTGTTCACAAATAAAGAGCAGACAGAGCGCAGTATGATTTTGTCATAAATTGCTGCTCTATGGGGAAACTAAAAAAGTCACTCTTTATGAGAAAAAGTTGGATACTCCAACTGTAATGTATGAATATATTACTGATTGGTGGTCTTATTCCGAAGTTGTTGTTTTTTATGTTGTTTTTTTTTCATCTAGCTCTTAAACCCAGGACTCAACATGGACTAATTCAGGAACAATACGAGCAGATCCTAGACTGAAGTACCATGTTGATACACCACCTAGAAGTCCTGTAATCCATGGCTGCTAACACATTAGCAAAGACCCTCTCCCCACTTCCCTGTGTATCAGCTTCAGCCCGTCTCGATCTACATTGTCTTACTGGTCAGGATACAATACCTGTCAAGCCTCACATCAATACAGTGACCTTCCAAACACAGCGATGAGGCCCGGGCCTGTTATCTGCAAAAGCACTGTTTGTAGAAGCATCTCTATCAGAGCGGCCGGGGGAGCAGCCCATGCATAGCAATGGGGGCGCTGAGATTTTGATTTGTTCTACATTTGTTCTTCTGGATGAAGGTACACAGAAGTGACAGCAAAGTCCACTGTATAAACCCACAAGGCACATGATATTTCTGTGGGAAATCATGGGAGAAAATGTTGAAAATGTGAAGAATAACTGGGGTATTACTGCCACGAGAGTTGGTAGTTGGATCTCTGCTACTAGTAAATCAGTGCTGTGATGTCATTAGGCAACACACTTAACCCACTTTGCCTCTAGCTCTAGGGTGAGCATACATGTGTGTGTTTGTGTATGTTGTGCATGAATGAGTGGACAGATGAAGGGTCTCATTTCTTCATATCCAGTGTTGTTTGGATTTCACATCATTTCATTTTGGCTTCTTACATCTTCAGCTTTCTTCACACTTCTTTCTGTCCTCTGTAGGTATTTCGTCTGCCACTCGCCTCAAGTAGAAGTTAAAGCTGCTAATCCTCCTATATTCTACCACCAATTGTGCCTGTAAGAATAGGCGACTTCTGGGCATAACCTGGGAAAAACTGTCCTCCCACTGTTGCTCCCACTGCTCCTGCTCCCGTTGCCATTGCCCCAATATGCCAAAGGGTCAAATGCAGAGGACAAATTTCTCTACGGGAACAATCAAAATGTATTCATATGCATCAAAGTATTCGCTGATTTTCCTTACAATAATTCAAGCTTATGGGTCAATCACTATAGTCATTTGGTGGGGAACAGTCAGTACAGTAGCCACATGTTGCAGGACTAAATAAATGCATGCATGCTTCTAAAACATTTTATTAAAAGTATTCACGTACTTCAATTTGTACTAAGAAATATGGGTCTGTGCATTACTTCTTTAAACGATCACTGATTCACTGAAAAAGATTTTGTGGAGGTAACTGATTATTGACATCATTTGCTACAGAAAACAACATGGCTCCTGCCCTTGTCTTCTCTTTGTTGTACCTGATCTGGTATAAATAAGATTTTGGACACATGGTGCTGTCAGTGAACGCAGCACAGGCGGGGGATGAGAGCCATCTGTTCTCAGACAGGTCACATCAGTGCGGATGGAACCAGCCGCTAACTACAGTATGTGCTGCAATGACACTGCACAAAAAGTCACTCAGGGAGACCACAAATGCCCTTAGATTTCTTAATCAGCCAGTGTGATCTTCTCTGATTGACAGCCACCAGACACACTCACACTGCCCATGAGATCCACCAGAAGGTAAAAATGCAATACCCCAAATAAACAAATACAGAAGCTCATGAATGTGAACATGTAATGTGTTTATTTATGTTAGCCTATTATAGTAAACAGTAGTAAACAGTAGCTCAGATGGTAAAATGTTTGTCCACTGATTTGAAGGTTGGTGGTTTGAATCTCACTCTTGACATAAACATCATTGGTTGAGTGGTCAGATCCACTGATCCACAGGTTGGCAGTGCGATTCCAGCTCCCAGAGATGAATGCTGTCATTGTGTGCATGGGCAAGACACTTAACCCGCCCCGTCCCCAGTGTTTGCGTACACTGGTGTATGAATGTGTGTGTGAATGAGTGAGTGGTTTCTGGATATAAAGTGTTTTGAGTACCTTGCAGGTGGAAAAGCGCTATATAAAAAATTTGACCATTTACCATATTATAACAAATAGTACTATAATAATAGTAGTAATATTGTAACAAGGACAGCAATAAATACTCTTCATTAACTATGGAACATTACTATTTCTTCAAAACACACAAAATATGAAACTTGATATAAAACAAATACACATTCTTAAGGCAGCTGTAAGAATACTTAGAGTTTTACACTAATGACCACCTGCCCCACATAAAAGTTACCTAAAATATTTCATATATACAAAAAGGTACCGGTAATGCTTTTTCTATTAATGAAGTATTCGTTTTTGAATAAGTTTGGGATATGATGGGTGATTGCATTTCTTGAATCCCAAAAAATGCAATATCTCCTCTTTGCAATTACAAAATGACGTGTTCTCTGAATGGGATCCACTGGCGCCTTTCTTTTCATTATTTGAACATCCTTGGTCTGTCATTTCAAAATTATTTTTGAAGAGACTCCAAAAAATCAAATGTTCTAAAACAAATTATAATAAATTCCAAAGGATTTACAAAGCATAAAATTCTGAAATGGATCAAGGTAACATAATATATTTATTTATGATCTGTACAAAACTGGTTGGTTTTTATGGTTGACTGATTTTATTCAATTCGATTGAATTTTTTTTTTTTTTTTTTTTTTACAAATTGTGTGTTTTACTCTTTTGTTTTAATTTTTTTTTTTTTTTTTTTTTTTAGCACATTTAAAAACAACTTCAGCTGCTTCACATAAAAAGTCAACAAAAAAGAAATATACAGACAAAAAACAAATGTACAAATATGTGTGGATGTGTGTGTACTATTACTACTACTACTTCTACTTAAGTTTTGTAAAGTTAAAACTATATAAAGTGATGTCTAGTAATTTAAAGTTTACCTATACAGTAACACCATTAAAAAGTGAGTATATTTTCCACTTGAGCAGTTATAACTAGAATTGTGGCGGTCTCAAAATGTAACCCTTGCCTATACACATTTACAAACAGAAAACATATTA
>KN470149.1:34064-50125 GCA_000787095.1 Periophthalmodon schlosseri
GCTCTCTCTCGTTTGTGCTCTCTCTCCCTTTGTGCTCTCCCCCTCTCTGCTCTCTCTCTCCCTCTCCCTATCCTCCTTTGTGCTCTCTCACTATCCTCTGTCCTCTCTTTCTCTCCCTCTGTGCTCTCTCTCTCTATCCCTATCCCCTGTGTGCTCTCTCATGCTCTCCCTGTCCTCTGTGCTCTCTCTCTCTCTTCCTGTCCTCTGTGCTCTCTCTGCCTCTGTGCTCTCCTCCCTATCCTTCTTTGTGCTCTCTCTCCTAATCCTCTGTGCTCTCTCTCTCCCTCCGTGCTCTCTCTCCCTATCCTCCTCTGTGCTCTCTCTCTCTCTCTGCCTCTGTGCTCTCTCTCCCTCTATTTTCTGGGCGTTCTCTCTCCCTATCCTCTGTGTTCTCTCTCTCTCTCCCAATCTTCTGCGCTCTCTCTATCTCTCTTTTCTTATCGTCCTCTTTCTGTGTGCTCTCTCTCCCTATCCTCCTCTGTGCTCTCTCTCTCTCTCTGCCTCTGTGCTCTCTCTCCGTCTATTTTCTGGGCATTCTCTCTCTCTATCCTCTGTGTGCTCTCTCTCTCTCCCAATCTTCTGCGCTCTCTCTATCTCTCTTTTCCTATCGTCCTCTGTGCTCTCTCTTCCTATCCTCTGTGCTCTCTCTCTCTCTCACCCTATCCTCTGTGCTCTCTCTCTCACCCCCTATCCTCTGCGTTCTCTCCCTCTCCTCTGTACCCACTCTCTCTCTATCCTCTGTACTCTCTCTCTCCTCCTATCCTCTGTACTTTCTCTCTCTCTCTCTCTCTATCCTCTGTACTCTCTATCTCCCTATCATCTGTACTCTCTCTCTCTCTATCATCTGTACTTTCTCTCTCTCTCTATCATCTGTACTCTCTCTCTCCCTATCATCTGTACTTTCTCTCTCTCTCTATCCTCTGTACTCTCTATCTCCCTATCATCTGTACTCTCTCTCTCTCTATGATCTGTACTTTCTCTCTCTCTCTATCCTCTGTACTCTCTATCTCCCTATCATCTGTACTCTCTCTCTCCCTATCATCTGTACTTTCTCTCTCTCTCTATCATCTGTACTCTCTCTCTCCCTATCATCTGTACTTTCTCTCTCTCTCTATCTCCTCTGTACTCTCTATCTCCCTATCATCTGTACTCTCTCTCTCTCTATGATCTGTACTTTCTCTCTCTCTCTATCCTCTGTACTCTCTATCTCCCTATCATCTGTACTCTCTCTCTCCCTATCACTCTCTCCCTCTCCCTATCCCATGTGCTCTCTCTTTCTATCCTCTGTCTAATCACACTGGACTGTCAAGTGTACATCACGGCCAATCAGCGCAGATAAGCAGCTGATCAAAGGGCGAGTGAAGAGCTGGATCAAAAAGACTGTGATATGGGGAGAGAAAGTGCTCTCATGTATGATCATGTGTTCTATTGCACGTGGCCTTCACAACCTGCAGTGACTTTATGTATGTATTTATATAGGTCCATTTGTAATGCACGAGCTGAGGGTCTCAACCTGTGGGATGTGGACATCTGCAGGTGCTTTTAGAGACAATTCCTTTTGTAATAATTATTCAAATCACTCACCACATTTGTTTCTTAGCCCTGATTAAGAAACATTCCCTTGTTTTGTTCTGGTTTATAGACACCTCTAAATGGTAAATGGTCACATTTTTATATAGCGCTTTTCCACCTTCAAGGCGCTCAAAGGGCTTTACACCAAGGAACCACTCACCCATTCACACACACATTCATACACCAGTGTACGCAGACACTTGAATTGCACTGCCAGCCTGTGGGGTCAGTGGATCTGACCATTCAACCAATGATGTTTATGTTGAGAGTGGGATTCAATCTGTCAAGCTTTGGATCAGTGGACAAACAGTCTACCAACTGAGCTACTGTCCACATTTGGTTATTTCCTGTTGGTTTCAATCTGGGTTAGTCCTAAATTATAAGTATTTTAGATTGACCACCAAAGACAAATATTAGATAAGAGGGAGAACCACTGGAGACAAAGAGCTATCTTTTGCAGTAAAAATAATCACCTCTAAAGATATAAGACCTCATCTGTAGTATAAGTAATATAAACACTACTGACTGAGAGAATGTTGGCGGTTGAAGTTTTCGACCAATCAGTCGCTCTGAAATAACTGACTCCAGCATATGTATATTGACTTACAATGAAAAAAAGCGATCTACTTTTTAAAAAACAACAATGTCGACATCAGCAACGTATTTTGACTCTATCTGTCTCGCTCAAAACAGGAGGTGCACACAGGCTGCATATTCAAAGTCTCATTTAAAAGCTTTTGTTCTGGACAGAGATTTGTATTTCACCTACTGTTGTCTTTCATGAAATAAATTGAGTGGAAATCCGCTTCCAAGGTTGATCATTACCAGGCCCAGGTAGAGTGATTTCATGGCAGCAGATTGGAAAATGGCCCTTTGTTGCAAGTGCATTTCCATAGAGAAGTGCTGATGGTTCACAATAACAAATGTGCCGTGGTCGACAGAGAGTTGCCGCGGCGTTGTCTTAACTGACACTTGATAGTGGAGCATGTACAATTATGCATAATGCACTAATGGCAGCTCCTCATAACTGTCAGGCGGCCGAGCTGGGGAAGAGTGTTTCTTTGCAGACAACTTGATGCCGCACCAGCGTAGACACATCTTGATTCTGCTGATGCTAGTACCCCTGACAACAAAATAGCATTGTATCAGCTGAAGCGGCCATTCCGGCAAAGTTATTGAAAAAAAAAGTTATTGAGAAAGCGTTGTCACAGGTTCTTCCAACACTTTTAGAAAAAATAAAGGCTAAATATGTCTAAAGCTGGAGTAAGCACATTGTATACAGGGAGTCAAAAATATTGCAAGACTTCGGCTAACAAGGCCTTTTCACATCTGGAAGGCAACTTTACTCAGTCAGCTGTATTTTTAAAAATCGCAATAATCTCATCTTTTCTAACATATTTTACTCATTATTTTATTCTTGTTCAGTTCATAATTAATAGAATAAAAAATATGTGATTTGACAAAAAATGTATAAGGCAATACTGAGTTGCGCCTTCTGCAAGAATAAAATGATGAGTAAAATATGTTAGAGGCGCAACTCAGTATTTATTTGATTTATATTTTGAAACTACTATGTTTCACACCTAAAGAAAAGTCCTTTTCGTTTTTTGGGGGGGGGCTTTTCCATTGTGATCTATTTTTAAATATACTTGTACAGTAGAATGTTTTCAGACATATGCTAGCGAAACGCCTTGGGGTCTCACCGGGGGAGCTGGAGGAAGTGTCTGGGGTGTAGGAAGTCTGGGAGTCCCTGCTTAGACTGCTGCCCCGCGACCCAGATAAGCAGAAGAAACTGAATGGATGGCTAACTAATCTGAATGCATACTCAAACTTTCTTGTCTTAGTCCTTTCACTAAATCAAAATGAAAAGTCTTAACAACTAATCAGTGTGAGCAGTAAGCCACTCGTCCACGTCTTTACAGAAATACAGCTCCCACCTGCTGTGAAGTGATTCCATCTCCGAGACTCTCCTCACACCACCTCATTGCTTTTTAATTTAGGATTAACTTGACTTTTGGTGCTCTCCAGCTGCAGTGACGGGGTGCACTGGTCCATTGGTCCACCCTGCGTCTGCCTGTGTGTTTGGGGCGTTCAATGCCATCAGCTCCATGTCTGCCGAGAATCACACGGCGTCAGCTTGCTCCCGATGACATCCCACTGTTCTGACCATTGATTGGCAGGTCAAGCGGCGAGCGCGAGCAGGAAATCAATAGCAAAGGACCTCTACACACTACTGGGGGAGTCTTCAAGGAACTGGGCCGCTAGACACTGCCAAT
The DNA here is from genome assembly GCA_000787095.1 of Periophthalmodon schlosseri. Classification (NCBI taxonomy): domain Eukaryota; kingdom Metazoa; phylum Chordata; class Actinopteri; order Gobiiformes; family Gobiidae; genus Periophthalmodon; species Periophthalmodon schlosseri. The sequence continues at coordinate 37,913 of KN470149.1, forward strand.
CACCCAACACAAAATGTAAGGCCAGCCAGCCATGAACAAAAGCTATCTCTAGGCAGAAACACCAGCTTGGAGCGCAGATGAATTTATGTTTGGAGAGAAGTTTCTGTGATATTGTACGGCACGGGGAGAGAAAGTTTGGTGCAAATATATTTGCATTACTTATGCTCATTCATATGCTAAAACACAAGAGGGATCTCCAACCTTTTGGGATTTGGCATTACCAAATGTAGGCTCTTTATCTTAACATGCAGTGGCACCAGGTCAGAGCGTCTAAGCATGACGGAGCAGCCTTATTAGCATCTACTCAGCCATTTCCAGCCAGAGCAGAGCAGAGGACTCACTGGCTCACACCGAGGCAGTTTGTCCCATATGGCTCTTCAAAAGTTTCTTTTTTAATTTAACCTTTAATAAGATAGTTATTAAGTATTTACTAAGTTAATATTAGTTATACAAAATGTAACAATTCAAGTTTAAAAAATAATCTGTGAAATAGCCAGCGAACTTCAGTCGCATTTACTTTTTAGTTTGGGATTTATCCTGTTTTTCTTTTAGATATGAAATAGAATTTGTCAAATTTCCAGTGCAGTAGTACATATTTGATTAAGATTTCGATTTGAAGAAACTCTTTTGATGTTTTTAGAAAATGTATTTTACAGAAGGCTGTATAATTTTACAACTAACAACTAACAACAAATGTATTTTTATTTTTTGTGTTGCTCAGTGACACAAAGTCACAAAATGATGCAGCCTTTTTACTGCAATGTACAAAATAATTTTCATTCTATACCATGTACCATAACAGTATATTTTCTGAAGACAAGTACTTGTTGAATTCTGTAGCCTAGTAAAGGTTATGCACAGCTCCATATACAGACAAAGCCTGTAGCCTCCTTAAAATGTGGCCTGAGGGGACCTGCGGGCGCTCAGAGCTTTGTCCTCTCTGGTGATGTGTTCCAGTTTTCTCCGACATTCAGACGCTGCCGCGCCTCACACAAACAAACACTTGAGCTGATGCTCTGACACCACTTTGGCTTCTTGTCTCAAACAGGTGGAGAAGAGCTGAAAGTTTCAGGACGCATGGCAAATTCAAGACAATGTCATTTCAGACAGGAGATGTCTCTGTTCACTTTGAGCTTTTATTTTCACATAGATTCAAATCAATGGCCTGTCTCAATGGATTTATGAGCTGCTATACGTTTGCTTCAGTGTGCCCCAGTGTGAGTAGGTTCTATGGGTAAATTCAGGTACTTTAAGCATTTTTCTGTAAATAAGATATACCATACATAGATCGTTCGATCGATTATTTTACATTTTGTTCATCGCAAACCACAAAATTGTTCTGAAATGGCTTAGCAATAGAAATGGGATAATTAATGACATCCTGTTCAAAACTGCAGAACTGACAGGCCCCATCTCTTCAAAGTGACATTTACTGTAGCAAGCAGTGGATTTCATGAACATGTTTTTGTTGATAAAAAACACAACATTTTTAAACAGTAGACATGTATGACCCAAAGTCAACATTTTTTAAAAATAAAAGTTACCATAGGAAAGTTGGTGGGTATAGGGGGTAGGTGAAAACAGAATATTTTAAATCACTCCCAGTCCCAGTTGCAGGACAATACAGAATTAACCTGAAGGAATAAATCTAAATACAACTACAGACAGCAACAAGTAAAGTGTTGTACATGTGTTTAAGGTTACCCAGTGTTACTCATTACACTTATAAAACAAAAAAAAGTCATAGAAATATACACGGCAGTCTTTCATTTAGACCTGATTTGAAACCACATAAAAGTTGTTCATCTGCCGCTCCTACCAGTGGTGGAAGGTAAGGAAGTACAAGTAGTAAAGTACTGTAATAAGTAGAATTTTAGTACAGTTTACAGTGTTCCCAAAGCTCAAAATGCTCTGTTCCACCTTGTGATGTCATTAAGCGATAGTTTTCAAGTTAACGGCTCCTTTTACCTTTAGCTCTGTAGAGATTGGCAATTCCAGGGCTGAAATTATCCAAATGAAGCGTATGGCATTTAAAAACACCATGGAGCACTTCCTGTATTACCACATGACATCACAAAGTGGAACAGAATGTTTTCAGTTTGAGAGAAGAACTTAGCCTAAATATGCAGGATTTATGTGTTAAACATGTGAATGAAACAAAACATAACTCCAGGTGTGTTTGTGATGAGGAAACAACATTATAACAGAGATCAGAAAATAGCGTAATATTTTCTGATTAACCCTATAAGTAGATTTTTTTCATGCGACACTTTTACTTTTACTTTTACTTGAGTAAAAGTTTGTACCTCTGTATCTGTACTTACTTCTTCCACCACTGGCTCCTACCATGAACCTACACTCCTGCCGACACATGAAGCTATATGATGTCTTTGTATAGTGCCGTGTGAATGCAGTGACAGTGCAGGCTGAGCGCAGAGGGGTGTAACAGCGTGTCCTTTAAGGCCTGACTGAATGCATTCCACCTCTGTATGATAAAACACATTGTTCACAATATGCTCCAGATATGGTTACCTCTGGCTCACCTTTTCCACTCACACAATGGAACTGCTCTGAGCTTATTTTTTACTGTGTCTGACAATGGCTGCTTTCCCGTCTTTTTATGTTCCTCTGTGTCTCCTCTACACGCTGAATAGATGTTGTGTTCTCTGCTCGTGTCTTCAGTAACATTTTAATGTTTGTGAAATGGACTGGAATGAAATGGAAGAAACAGATAGTGCCGTGTCTCTGCTGCCTCCCTGGAGATTAATGATCAAATGTCCACCACTTGAAAGGGGCCCATTTCTTTATCTTAAACAGCACTCTGATAATAACAAATGGGCAAATTATGGCTATACAGTTATCGTCACTTGGGAAAAATACTGTTTCGTGTGTAACTAAATTAACGTGAGACCCGACGTATAGTTTAATATTCGTGTGGTGGATTTTATTTTTATTTTTGAGGAACAGAAATGGAACGAGAACTTAATGGCGCGCTGTGTAATTTCTCTTGAGGAGGGTCAGCCACCTGTATCCATGGAGATGTTATAGCTTTGACTGTAATGTTTCACAGTATGGCATTAAACTCAAGTATTTTGCAGTGTGTTTTCATTGCAAAATAAATAAATAAGTAAATAACTTGAAAAACATGCATTTTTAGGGTACTGTTTACCCAGGGCCCAGTGCAGAGAGGGGCCCCTCACAAAGTCTGTAATGTACATTTTTCAGTAGAAACATGTATTGCGGGCCCACCATGATGATTTGTACCCAGGGCCCAGAATTTGGTGCCACACCCCTGATTCTTACTGGGAGTTGGTTCGTCTTTCCACAGATCTGACCTCTAACTTGGGGCGTCATCTGCTTATCTCCATGGGGATATATACGTTTGATGACATACTGCGGAACATCTCCATGGAGGCAGCCAGAGACTTTTTTATGTATTATTTATTGCGATATGTTTTGTGTATTACATTTCTTTAATTATTGGTTTATTTGAATATTTTAGTCTGATTTTTACTGGCCATATAAATGTACTCACCGTTTAAACCTATTAGTGCAGTTCATGTAAGTTAAAGGTCCATGTTTATTGATAAGAGCGTGATCAGAAGGCATTGATTCAGAGTGCGGAGGGTGAGCTGTTCCCTGTGTGATCTGAGACCTCCCGCTGGTTTTGAGAGCAGGCCTCACGCTGTGCCACAATGATTGCAATATATCCTTCTGATTACCACCGGGGATGTTACGAGCCAGTCTGATTGTACTGTCCCAGCTCACACGGGCCACAGAGGAGTATGTAAAGTGCCTCCATCTTAAATACAGCGTGTTTACGACTTTGCTTTGGCGACGGTAATGTGACACAGATGCTGGTTTCCAATGCAATGTTAAACCTATTAGTGGGGAATGTCCTTATATTTCAGATGTGGATTGTGGTAATGCCAACAATGCCCCCTAATGTTGCACGAAGCCGTTTTATTTTTGATGTGGGCATGCTTGAACTAACTTTAATAATATCACTTTCATCTTTTTAATATTCTTGGTTATGCACGACGGCGTTGTGTTTTGGTCACAGTGTTAATCTTGAGAAGGGCCCACAATAACAAAAACAAATCACAGAAATCCCTTTATTATTTTTCATGGTAATTCCGACGAAAAGGTTACAACAGAATCCAAATAAATGTAATATAAAACATAATTAGTTCTGTATTCCTTATTGTTTCTCCAAGTCCCTCAATGACTCAGCTGAATATTGCATCTTACTTCTGTTAATGTCCCTGTCTGTCTCTTATTTCATTTTGTTTAGCGTATGTATACCCTCAAGTTCTAAGTCATTTTCAATTTGAAATTAAACTGTATATAATTGTATGTAACTGCTGATATACCCTTTCAAAAACATGCCCTAAACACAGAGGTGGAACATAATTAGTAAATGTAGTAAAGTACTATACTTAAGTACAAATGTTTACTTGAGTACATGTGTTTAAATTGAGTCTTTTTACTCACTTCACTACATTTGAGAGCAGGTATCTGTACTTTCTATTCCACTAAATTCTGGAACAGAACCATAAAGTAAAAGTGAGACCTGCTGAAAAGGTTGAGGGGTTTATTTTTTTTAACGTTCATAGTTTGAGTGAACAAAAAATATACAAATAAAAACAGCTAGGAAAAAAAACGATTGATTCAGTTGTTTCTGTTGAACAAAATTCAGACAAATCTTTATCAAAATCACTACATTTGAAGCTTTATTAGACCTCAAATCCTGCGCAAAATACTTTTTATTCTTTAAGTACATTTTTAACAGTTACTTTAATACTTTTACATAAGTAGATTTTTTCATGTGACACTTCTGCTTTTACTTGAGGAAGTTTTTGCTCCGTTATCCGTACTTTCACTTAAGAAACAAAATTGAGTACTTCTTCCACCACTGCCTAAACAAAACCTTTAACAGTGGACAATGATATCATATTTTAGAAGCTTAGTTTTGATACTGTAAAACCCTTGAAGTCAATTTCTTTTATCGAAAACTTATGACCCACGTGAAATGAGTTTGTTCAACTAATTATTTGCTATTAATTAAAAGCCTTGTACCCATTTTCTTTACACGTAGTTGAGCAAGTACAGATATATTGTATAAGCAGCTCTCGAGGTCAAAACATGTCCGCTGCATCTAATATTAAAGAGCTGTATTGTCCGATAATCAGGAGGTGCAGTGTTAACATGCTAGTTGTTGTTACTGTGACAGCAGAACTCCGCTTTGGTCTCTGAAAGTCGTGAAAAGCACTTCTAAACTCATCGCGGTGAATAATTAGGATGCTCGGAGCGCATGAGGTAAGTGAGGCATAACTTTTGACGTTCGCAAACTGTTTAAAATGGACTAGTTTTGTTTTCATGTTTTAAGACAGTAAAAATCAGATACAGCGCCTTTAATGATGATTCCTCTGTTGACGAATAGCAAACTTTCAGAAAACTTTCACACTAATTATGAAGCTACACCATATGTTGCTCTCTCGTACTGTTGCTTAGACAGCCAACTCCCTGAGGTTTACATACACCACCATGTATACCCTTACCGCACATTTCTACTGTAGCAGCGCGTTTAAACTACTCCGTCTGTATGAACCACATTTGTTTTCTGATTTCAAACTTGGCCACATTCCATTACAACAATCACATTTTTTCTTCCCCAGAAATAAGCGTTTGTTATTATGAATTTTTGGCTCAGAACTGAAATTGTACCTGCTTAATGGCATTACATGGTTAGTTGTGTCGCCAGTGATAGAATGCATGTTTAACATCACTTCATCAGCCCTGTTTGTCTTTTTCTCTCTCTCTTTTCTGCTCTGGTCATTCAATCTGAAAGCAATTTAAGCCATTAGAAGAGCGTTTAGGAGGCCAAGCCAACCCAATGCATCTCCTCTGCTGCCTCTGAGCGGAATTACATAGGACCATTTAGCCGTTAATAATGTGTAGACAGTGTTTGGCTATGGAGTTTGAAAGTGAGCATATCTGACATTATAATGCAAACAACAACAGGATGTATGTAGGGATACGGGTGCAGAAGGAAACAATTATGAAGATATGCACTCAGTTAATTGGCTGGGTTAAAGTCAAGACAATAAGCTCCATAATTGGTGCTGTGATTGTTCTGGTAAAGTCTTGTTTTAAGTTACCGTTAAGTACAGTCCGAGTGTGTCCAGTTAAAAGACGGATTATAGCTTCACTCTATACCAGAAAGTCTAATTCCGTTGGCGTGTTGTTTCAGTAGATTCCATTGTATTGGAGGAAGTACTTAACATTAGTGTAGACGTGATGGACTGTTGGGTGTTTGCCTGGTCCAAGTTATTATAGGGTTTCTGTCCCTTTCTCTTTTTTTGTGGTTGTGAGAAAATTGGTCAGCTCAAATTAAATAATCCAATTTCTTCAAGGTGACAAAACTTCCAAAGACTTATAAATAATAAAGTTGGTTTGGAGGCTTTATCTGAGAATGTTTTTTTAAGGCCCCATTTTGTAACTTTTTAGCCAAGAAATAGACAAAAAAATGTTTTAAAAGATCCTATATTACACAAAATGGATTCCTGTGAGTTTCAAGTCGTGTTATAATGTTGCGACCTCCTCAAAAAAGTACATGGAGTTGTGTTTTGTTTCATTCACACGTTTTAACTTTTCTTCAGTAGAGATTGGCAATTCAAGAGCTGAAATCATCCAAATGATGCTAGTGAAGGTGTAGGGAGTTTAAAAAACACAGTGGAGCACTTCCTGTATTTCCGCATGACATCACATGACATTTTCTGTTTGAGAGAAGAACACAACCTTAATATAAGAGGGTTTGTGTGTTAAACATGTGTGAATGAAGCAAAACACAACTTCAGGTCTGTTTTTGATGAGGAAACGACATTATAACAAAGATCAGAAAATAGTTTAATGTGGGCCCTTTTAATTATTGCACTGGAAAATGTAGAACACATGTGTCCTTACTACTTGCATCTCCACAAACCTTACTTGGTCTAGAGGAGGGTCTCCACCTGCTTTTCTCCATGGAAATGTTCATGTTTTGGGTGTAATATTCCACAATACTGCATAAAATGTATCTATCTGTCTATTTCCATGGACTACAGCAGCTGAAGTCCAATCTCCAGAAAGTTACGCAGTGTTTCTTTACTACACAGAAAAAAACATGTTACATTTACATTAATTCCTCTATAGTTCCATAGCTCTACACAAACTCGTAAAAATACACCAGTTATTTAAAAACATTATTGTAATGCCAAACACTTGTGAATAATTGAATGACTTAATAAACCCTGTTAATTAATGCGCTCATCATTTGAGACCTGATATTAAACTGAAGTGTTCTTATAACAAAAATAGTGCATCTCTTTGTCTCTATTAAATGTAATTATCTCATTAAAACTATAATAATAACTAATAATAATAAAAAATACAATTTAAAAAAAGTTTTGACCATTATGTGAGTAGTATGCGCGATATAGAAACAAGGATTAGATCGTATCAAGTATCTCCATTTTGCAGTACAATCAGTATATTGTAGTAATAGTACTTTTGTTAGTAACACATTATTTTTAAGTGTACCTCTTATATCACAGTTTTCATCATGTTGATCTATATTTTTTCATTTATCTTTATTTATACAGGGAAACCCAACCTTTTTCATGGGTGCCCTGTTCAAAAAAAAAAAAAATCAATACAAACCAAAAACAAACAAAACAAATAAGTATACAAGTCCATATAAAACATTAAAAACAGGTGCAGGTGTGTATATACATGGCGACTGTGGCACCAAAATATCCAGTTTTGGTTGACCTTGAAATGAATTCTGTTTTTATGAAGCAAAACAGCCAAACGCCCTTTTTCCTGTCTTTTTCCTATCTATTATATAAGTAATGATGAAACGAAGCCGAGACAAAACCCGATCACGTTTACACACAGTTTCTGGGAGACACAGCCTCCTACAACATGAACTACTGTGGCCTATTAGATTGCCTGTACTCTGTGTGGTGGAAGCGTTCGGATGCACTCGCAGATTCCAGGTAGGCCCTCATCAATCATCCGCCCACTCCTGACATTAACTTTTTGGTCAATGCCGCTGTCTCCAGTTTGTCTGCAGACTTAAAGATTTGAGGAGCGCGTTTTATTGGCACGCTTTTAACTCCACCCAGGCAAGGGTAATGGAGCTGGTTGTGTGCGAGCAATTAATGCAACCACAATACCAAAAGTGGTGATTTGTCATACACCAATGAGACAAAATCATTATGTGGACAGCGTGATTCTGTCTGTCTACACATTTCAATGACCCACTGATCCCATGTGGACAGTCAAAGAGGCATAAAACTAGACGTTTAGCAGCGATTCCTGGAATTCGTGCCGATCATTTTTTTTTTTTTTCTAGTTTCAACATCACAGAGAGAAACATGTTGAATCTACAAAGAAGAAATGCAAAAGTGCAGATCTGATTTGTTCATTTGATTCAAAGTTTGGAATGAGCCACGGGAAGCAGCAGACATCAATTGTTCTAAAAGTGGAGGTTTGACTCTGGCTCTCCACACTCAAACTGTTGTTGTGTCCTGGGGCAATACACCTCGTGCGAGAGTGTAGTTTCAGAAGTTGTTTTGTGTTTTTCACAGAGGAGTGGATAACATGACGCGAGACAGGCAGATACATTGATAACTTTGTGGAAGGAGCTTTATTTTTTCTTTTTTATACTTACTATACTTACTTACTATAGTTTTTAACTTTAAGGCTATGATCGTACTTATACTTACTTTTCAGAATGATGAATAGCCAAGACCGTTGCCATAGCAATTAACAATTCAGCGACAGTAACGGCAGTAGCTCAGTTGGTAGAGTGTTCGTTTTTCGATCCAAAGTTTGGAGGTGCGAAACCCGACATAAACATCCCTGGCAGAGCAGTCCAGATCCCACAGATCAATACTGTCATTGTGTCCTTGGGCAAGACACTTACCCCACCTTGCCCTCAGTAACTGTGTACACTGGTGTATAAATGTGTGTGTGAATGGGTGAGTGGTTCCTTGATGTAATGCGCTTTGAGTGCCTTGAAGGTGGAAAAGCACTACATAAAAATGTGACCATATAAAAATGGGACCATTTACCATTCTGAGCAGGAAAAAGTCCTCAAAGTGTTGCATTTAACATGAATGGATAGGTTTATATTCATACACGCCATAAAATCTAGATTATACTATTATACAGCAGCACATGAAGCATAAATACATGCACATTTAGCCTGTTGCTGTGTTCTTCTTAATTGTCATTTATTTAGACTTTACAAGCAACAGCCCTGGTAATTCATCATACTTCTAATTTTAACTCCCTGGACTCTCTCCCTCCTGTCTGCTCGTGCCCTTAATATGAAGGCGTCTCAATAGCACTGAAGCCCCTGGGCTGACAGCATGAGATTAGTATGAATGTATTACCCCCATGGGTGCCATAGCCTGTAATAAGTTCCCCATTAATCGTATCCGTTGGGGAAAATTTGTTTAGGCCTTAATTACATATCATTAAAATTGGTCTTGATTCTGGGAGATTTAAGCTCAGAATTGGTTTGCACGTTTTCTGCCTTGCCTTTGGCCATTGTGCAAATTTATGTGACACTGCATCAGCTAGGGCTGTGCCTTGTATGGACTCTCTAATTGCTGTAATATCGTTAATGTTATTTTCAAACTGAGGTTCAGGTAGGTCGTTGGTTTTCATGACACTTTTAAGTTTAAGTCCTGATTTTTTGTTGGCTCAGTTATAGTCCTGTTGTGGCCATACCACCTTCACAAAGCCAATGATCTCGTCCAATCTCCAAAGCTAAGCACAGTTGGGCCTGATTAGGACTTGGATGGGAGACTGCTATTCATTATTATTATTTATTTTTTATTTTTGGTGGTATCAGATGGACTGGTTAATTCCTGGTTTAGTCCACATATTGATACTTTGCAGTGACACCATGCTGGGGGTGTTCTGCATGTATCTCTACTGGAGTAATGTTTAGGAGTTACCATGGTGACACAATGCACACTGCCAAAAAAGTTTTAAGACAGTCTGAAAACTCCAGAAAAAACCCCAAATGGATTTAAACAGCACATTTTCAAGAGCCTGTAACCAATACGAACGTTCATGGTTCTGTGTAGGAGTTTGATTTTCAACTGAAAAACTGCTTTGGCTAATGCTAGCTAGCTTGTGACTGTTTTATGTGTGAGAGACTTGTTTAACAGCACAAATCAGCTCACCTGTTGTAGTTTCAGCTTAGTCAGTTCTTTCTGGTCATATTGTGTTAAAATAAAGCACCGATTAAAGTGTAATAAAGCCTCAGACGAAAGCACCGATAAAGTGTAATAAAGCCTCAGACGGCGCATGCCTACAGTTAGCGTCACAGCCCCAGGGAATGTTGATGGCATCAGCGGCAAAGTATCAATATAGTGTTATACTATATATTATTTTCTACTTGGTGTAATAAAAACACAGAATAAAAAGAGTGATATCTTATAGGCAGTGATAATTTGTAAATGTATAATGCTCTGTTTATTTTATGACATCATTAGTGAGAGTCTATTTTTATAGCCTATTGCTTTTCTGGTGACTTCTACAGATGCCAGCCCACAGTGATTTAATTACAAATCTCTTATTCTGATTTTACATACATTTCCAGCACATTATCCACTTATTTCCCTCAGAGCGAATTTATGCCATTGAAATCCAAAGGAGAATTATGGACTTAAAGGGCTTCTCCATTTCTCCGAGAGTCTTAAGTCTGCTGCCAGCGATGGAGTTAATATGGAGCCTGGCCCAGAGGTACAGTGTAAAAGACTGGTGACCTCTGAGGGTTTAGCCGCTAATGCGTTTCAGATGATATCCAGAGGAGGGGACAGCAAAATACCTCAGCAGAGCCAGGGTAACCTCATTACAATGCTCTATTATAGCTGCAAGAGCCAGAATATGAATGTGTGCGAGGCTCCACACGTGCGAGCGCTGTGCGGCCCGCGTTTCTGTGTCGTTCAAACATGACTTCATCGGCTGCTCCCTTTCTGCTCGCACAGCCAATCCAGCGCTGTCCAGCTCTCTTTATTTGGGTCAGAAGAAATAGTGTAATCATTTTCTTTTTATTATTATTAAATTATTATGTTATCATTCACTTTTGGGATATATTTTCAAAGTCAGATGCCTTACCTAAATCACAGATGTCTCATTGTTACCATGGTTGCTCGATTTCAGGTCACAGTATTGCATGTCCAAAATGATAATGGAAGAAAGGTAAGAATGAAAATATTTTGTGAGACCATGAGGCTAATCCCTATTATATGTGGTCTGTTTTATCATTTGTGACTTGTACATCTGGATATTTCGACTGAGAGTTCATTGAAAAAAAAACATTAGAATGGATCTACTCCCTCAAAAGTTTGAAGTGCAAGCCCACTAATGCATTCTGCTATCTGTGTCCTTCGGCAAGACATGTCCAGTATGTGTAAATGTGTTTGATTGGTTGTTGGAGTCATGAGGCTACCCACTAATCGTAATAAATATTCTCAATTTGGTTGATCCATCTAAAATCCATCCAAAAAGAACCAGAGCAAACAGTGATGATCCTGGCATTATTTCGTGTTTACTTTCCCTGTTAGCAGTAGGCATCAGATAAGACCCGAGGCAGGTGAAGTGTTCATATAACGAGTTGTGTGGTGAGCTGTCAGCACTAACCTTTTCACAGCTCCATTTTCCCACACAAAACGCTTGCTTGATGTTTAGCAATACACACTGCTTTGAAGGAGAATATTAAGCCTTTACGACCCTCTATCTATCATTTTAGATACAACAAAACAAGCCAGAAATTCTGACTAGTGGAGAACTCGGTTTAATATCAGCAGTGAAGTGACCGATATGAATTATGTAGTGACGACAGCCACTCAAAGGTTATAAGAGAGGCCATTTATCCAGGTAAGACTTGATTTAACCATGCAGTGATATTTAACAGCAATACCACCATGACAATGACTGATCATCTTGTCAGGTCTCTGAAGCCTGGAAGCCTGGCCTGGTTAGTAATAGGATGGGAAACCACGGGAAATGGTACCACAGTGGGACAGCGGTGGCTTCATGCGGACTGTGGTTGTGTTCTTTGGCAAGACACTTCATCCACCTTGCCTAGTATGAATGAGGTGTGAGCGAGTGATTGGCGAAGGTCAGAGGGGCTGATGATGCAGATTG
>KN470151.1:0-15464 GCA_000787095.1 Periophthalmodon schlosseri
CGACACTGTCTTTTACACAGTTTTGTGAGCGGCCCCCGAACGCAGCTCGTCAGCCCCGCGGCCCAGGTCTCCATGGCAATAATCTCACGGTTGGATTTGACGGTAAACAAGAGGCGCAGCGGGGAGCGGCTAATGAAGGACAAGCCTGCCGTCTGCGCCGGCCGTTACATACCTACACTCTGGGACTGCACTGCAAAAACACACAATCTGCTGGACTTACAATTCATTTCATTTATGTTTTAGCTTGAACTGAGTCATTTTGAATAGTTTACATTTGCTGAAAAATATCTGTGTATGGAGTAAAATATGTTTATGTTAAATCTGATCCGGCTCGCGGCTCAACTCCCAAATATTATTGATAACATATTTTCCCTCTTGTTTACTGGTTATACATGGTTTAATTCTGGTTTAGTCCTGGTTTAGACTTGGTTGGTACTAGCCTATTTTAATACGGGTTCAGTACTGGTTTGGCAATTTGAAACAGATCTAGATATTTTGTGCGACCTCTAATTGTGTTGAAAGTGGTGGTGCGCTGTGCCAGAGGCTACGGCCTTGCAAAAAGTCTGGCCCTCTAGTAAATTAAGTTGAATAGCCCCGATCTAGACCTACAAATGAATATATAAATCTACACACAAAAAGGAATCTTCGCTCTAAAGGTCCACTGTTCGGGGTCCGCCACCTGCTTGTCTCCATGGAGATCTTATTGCATTGCCTTAACTGATTTTCATTTACCTGTGTTTGCAGTAGCATAGGCATGTATTCTAACTGTGAACGGGCTCGCCTTTCCACAGATCTGACCTGACCTCTGACCTTTTAAAACCCTAAATATTTGCTCTGGATCCACATAAAGTAAAGTAGGTTTCAGAAGAAGACTGCTCTTGGACAAATGAGGGATTTATTTAACTACACTATGTAACTTTCTGGAGGTGGTACATCACCTGCACAATTACATGAAAATCGAAAGCTAAAACCATACTTCATAAAATTCTCCATGGAGATAGATCACATAAGGAACAAAATGTCCATGGAAACAAGCAGGTGTAGGCCCTCCCCCAGACGAAGTAAGAGTCAAGTTTGTGGAGATACAAGCTCACTCACAGTAAGAACACATGTTTTTCTACAATTTTTGGTGCAAAAAAACAAAATAAATAAAAAAAAAAAAAGAAAATTAATTAATGAATTAATTAGGGAAACAAATATATTTCAAGTCTTGCTTCTTTCCTTTTTTTTTTTGTTTGTTTTTCTTTCAGTTTGCCCAATTCAAGATCATTCATATTCTGGATTCCAGCGCTTTAGTAGCTGTTGTGTTTTTGCAGTGTGGTCTCACATGACAAAGACATGAGGTATCTCAGAGGAATGAGTGCAGTGACCGCCCCATTAGCCAAATGTCAGAGAGCAGTGTTCTGTTGGACCTGTGGGGCGATGACATGGGCGGTGACAGGGGCAGTGGTGGGAGTGCTGTGTGTAAAGCTCTGTGCGCTTCACTGTGTGCTATATTAGGTCCTATATTGTGCAAAATTGACTCTTGTGAGCTTAAAGGCACGTTCAAATGTTGTTACCGCCTCAAAAACACACCTGCATTATTAGTCTGTCTATATCTCCAAAGCTCAAAATGCTTTGTTCCACCTTGTGATGTCATGAAGTGGCACTTTTGAAGTTAAGAGCTACCTTTTACATTTAGTTCTGTAGAGATTGGCAATTCCAGAGCTGAAACAATCCAAATGATTCTAGTGAAGTTGAATGGAGTTTAAAAACACAATGGAGGTCTTTCTGCATTACAACAAGGCATCACAAAGTGGGAGTTGTAGCATGTACACTGCTGCAATATGGATCAGAAGTACTAGGCATTAGTAGTAGAAAACACCAATAGCAGTAGTAGCAGCAGTAGCAGCAGTAGTAATTGCCGTAGAAGCAGGCTATTTTAGAAGACTTTGGTTCGGCCAGGAGGAAAAAGGGGTATTTAATGAGACAGACACAGTGTTTGTAGTGCTTAGTTGTGGTGTTATTTACAGTGACGGACGGACAATATTTACAGCTGTGCAACTTTGATAGTATTGACTTCAAAGTTGTAGATGAACGAGAGTTCAACGCAAGAGTCACAGGGAGAGAGCAATGTGTGCAAAGTCCAGGAAAGTTCATTAAGTGTTGACAGCAGAGTGCAGTCTGTGAGCGTGAGTGTGTGTGGGGAGCGGCTGCAACGCCTCCTACTGCACCGGCAGATGCTTGCACTCTTTGGGTTCAGTTGAGGCTCAAGGCCTTCGCTCGCCATTCAGTTTCTGGAGCATCCAGTGTCTGGAATCTGTCCTGTGCAAAACAGGACCCGCTCTAAGTAATAAGTATTAAGTATCACAACTAAGTCACTATGGATAGCATTTGTTATTATGACTATTATAACAAAATGTTATAATTATGACTATTATAACATTTTGTTATAATAGTCATAATAATCATCCATGTACATAAAAATAAATAAATATTTGTCATCGAGTCTCTTCAGCAGTGTTTTACTATTTCAGCATCATCATTCATTGTCAATATTAGTTTAGTAAAACCTCAATAAAGTGCATTGGGCAAAACACATATAACGCCTTTAACAGTGATCAGATACATATTAATGGGAACATGGCGCCAGCACCAGCTGAAAGGTCCGTCTACAACAACATTAGATCGGAGCGCTAGCATTAGCATGTTAGCTCCAAACAACAACAACAAAGCACTAGGTCGACTTAATTATGTCACACAGGCTAATGACAGTACTTTTAGAGGAATAAGTGCCTGTGCAACAGCTCAGTAACACCGGGGTCTGACACAACACATGACTGAATAACAGTTTCTCTGCAATGCACAGACTCATTCCCCTCACTCCCCCGTGATGCATAGACTCACTCCCCTCACTCCCCCTGTGACGCACAGACTCACTCCCCCCGCGACCACAGACTAACTCCCCCCGCCACGCACAGACTCACTCCCCCTACGATGCACAGACTCACTCCCCCTACGATGCACAGACTCACTGCTCCTGCCACGCACAGACTCACTCCCCCTGCGACGCACAGACTTACTCGCCTCACTCCCCCTGCGACGCATAGACTCACTGTCCTCACTCTCCCTGCGACGCACACTCACTCCCCTTGTGACACACAAACTCACTCCCCTCATTCCCCTGCGACACACAGACCCTCCTCCCTCACAACACACAGTCTCACTCCCCCCGCAACGCACAGATTCACTCGAGTGTCATAGATTATAACTACATAGCAGACACAAGCACAGTATGTCTTCTTTAAATCCCCAAGCTGTAGACAATAGTGCATAGACAGTAGAGCTACAACACCATGGGAAGTGGGTGGAAATGTGACCCTCTCTGTTCAAAGTAGACTATAGTTACAGTTTTCTAAACAATACAGTTCAGAACAATGATATTCATAATCATAATACATAAATGAACAAAAACAGAGGTGGGCCGTTAAATTTACTTGAGTCACTTTTTAAAGAAATTGTACTTTTCAGAGTACTTTTCCAGCAGCATACTTTTATTTCTACTTGTTAATATAATATTTGTATTGAGGTAACAGTACTCTTCTTGCACCGCTCCTTCAAAAATGATTTAGTTTGTCTCAGTTTTGTGTCTGTCCTTTGAAAATACTAGATTTTGTGCTTTATTTAAAGGAGCATTGCGCATGTTACAGAGTTTTTGTACTACTTTGGCACAACTGGCATGTAGTGGAACTGCAACTGCAGTGTTGTGGCATGTTCACTGTGCGCAGGATTATACGAGCACGAAACAAACAACTGTCAAAGACGTGTCCTTGGCTTTCCTCTCCAGAAACAACTTGATCAACTTCAGTTCTATTTTGATCACACATGCTGGTAAACTCGTGAGTTGCTAATAATGATTAGCTTCCGTCAAGAACAATTGTCACCATGTCATCATGGCTCATGTAACTGCAGCTTGCAAACGAGTCACGCATTACTTCATAATCATAACTATATTGGCCGTAACACTGCAAAAACACAGCAAGTGACCAATTCACAACAAGCTTGTTATTCACGTACTGCAAATGAACTAAATGTGTAATCTGCTAAACCAAACCACAATACCTAGCTACGAAAATTCAGTGACTGGCTAGCAGATAGATTAGCATGATAAATATAAGCCAGATGCATTTTTCCTTATTTCATAACTATCTTACCTTCTCATCAGGAGAACAGACAACTGTGGGTCCCTTCTTAATACCCAGTGTAGATCTGCGCTCTCTCCATTTCTCAAATGCTGCTCCGATGTTTAATCTTGTCTGACTCTGCCGCCGGTTGGACTATAATTTGGCCTTTTTGGTCGCACTAGATAAAACCTTTCTTTTCTTGATTTTACGTGGAGTCTCTGATGATGTTTGGGAAGTGCTGGAGGCCGGTCTCCTACTTGATGATGCAGAATCCATCTTCCAACTCTGTTATGATCGTCAAAAACTCTGCTCTGTTTAGTTATGGAAGTCAGACCCAATGAACCGAGGGCGCGCATTGCATCACGAGACAGCGCAGGTTTTTCGAACCCGAATTGCTCTCATATAACTAACTGTGCGAGCTTATAGAGGCAGCCGCAGGGGAAACAGAAACTCATTCTGCGCATCAGGCAGTTGCTCAAGGAAGTATAGGAGTGAAATATAGTCATTTTGAGCATTGAAACTTGCGTAATGCACCTTTAATGTTTTGTCCTTCAAATTATAATAACTTCAAACTATAAACCAGATGTAGCATCCTGACAGTTACTCTCTACATTACTCTTAATTGAGTAGTACTTTTTCCCAATACTTTTTAACTCTTACTTGAGTAATATCTTGGATCACTCCTTTGTATTTCTTCTTTACTAACATTATTATGAAGTGATGTTACTCTTTTTTGGCTACTCTACCCACCTCCGCCTATGAATTATAGTCCGTCCTCAGCCACTCTTTGTAGTACTTTGAACTAGGAGGCATGGCAACCATTATGCTGATTTACACATGCTGCATTATTCATGAGCCTCTCAGACACACTCAGTATTGGTCCACAGCCGCCCTGGGGCAGATTGATGGACACATGGCTGGTGTTCAGAGCCAACAGCACATGTGCGAATCACTCTAAATACAATTTTGAGGCGGTCAATAAGAAGAGAGTTCCGTGGTTGCCACGGTCATGGTTGGCTGCTCTTTGAGGCTGGTGGGCACACAAGTTCCATCACCTTATTTTAATGCGCATTTTGAAGAGTCACATAAGTAACAGGAGGTTCAAACACACAAATATTGCAATTAGAACCATAATTTTAAGTTCATTTTGATTTATGCACATTTTGGAAAGTGGAAACGCATTTAGCAGCATAAACTCATGTAGTGAACATGAAATCCATGTGACCATCGGACTGTCGGACTAGGCTACGTACCTGCACTGGACCAGAGTGGACACAGGTGATGAACAAAGCCAAAATAATCCTGTCAGGCTTTTATTGTTTGCCCTAAATCCTCCAGTGAGGAACAGCTGAACATTGTTGCACACAATGCTTGTGGTTCAAGCTAAAATAAAAGATTTTGGCCAAATAATAACTTGCCCAGAGACACATAGCCTAAGCGCTGTCTAATCTTCTAAGGAGAGTAACTCAGGGAAAGGTTATGGTTGTCCAGCATTAAAAGTGTAGTGGGACATTAGCAGTGGTTCTTTTTCAACTTCAGTGCAGTGCTTTGGCAAAGATTGAGGCAGCAGCCTTTAGCTTGAGATTCTAAAACATATATAGCATTCATTATTACAGTTTAAAGTACGAGCTAACTTTTAGACACGGTCTAAAACTGGTAGCGATTATAGCCAGTTAGCTATGAAATGCTACATACTTTTTACAACAATGTAACAGACTTTCTACACCAAATATGGCAGAAGACAGGCTTCCGGTGGCTCAGAGGCTCAGAGAATAGATTTTAAAACAGGACAGAGGGCACAGATGAGGGACACTTTTGTCCTGAGGGTTGTTACATCCCCAAACTGCCCTGACACTGGATTTGATGACCCTACCTGTTGAGCTGCACTGAGACTTTTGCTTGAGCTGTCAGTGAGTTCTGTATTTTACTGCACAATGTGCTCAAATTGCCCCTCAGGGAAAAATAAAGTGATTTTAATTTGATTTGATTGATTTGAAAACTATTATAACATGGTTAAAAGCTCTAAAAAGTCGATTTTGCAGAATAAGCCGCCTTTAAAGCCGACTGTCTTCTCTCCGTTTGGATCAGTCCTTCGTCCTCTCGTCTTCAGCCTCTCATTGTTATGCTTCCATGTTTGTTTCTTCTCCTGCACAAATAATCGGCCTCCTTTGAGTGACAGTGGCAATTTCCTCTCAAATCCTCTCAGCTGCCACCACACACACAACCTGGAGGAGAGCATTTAGTGTGGGACTGATGGAGCCGTGGGACTGAACGGGAGATGGGGATAGAATGTGGACAGACAGTTGGAAAGAATGTACACTACAGGGACAGAATCAGAGACAGATGTGGACAAAATGTACACTACAGGGACAGAATCAGGGACAGATGAGGACAATGTACACCATAGGGACAGAGGAGGACGGAATGTACACCACAGGGACAGAATCAGGGACGGATGTGGACAGAATGTACACCACAGGGACAGAATCAGGGACAGAATCAGGGACAGATGTGGACAGAATGTACACCACAGGGACAGAATCAGGGACCGACATGGACAGAATCAGGGACAGAAGTGGACAGAATGTTAACCCTAACCCTAACCCTAACACAGCGACAGAAGTTTGAGCAGGAATCAATCCTCCGGCCTTTGGGTTGAGGAACCACTGCTCTAACCACTTTGCCACTGTCACCCTGCAATCTATGTTTTTGCATCTACACAACCTCCACAGACTCGGCTTATGCTGCTCTAGGCTCTAGCTTAAGCTGCAGTGCACAGGCAAATTATTTATATCCAAATATCAATATATCATGAAGGATCAGACACGATCCAGCTGGAATGAGGGACAGAACTGAACTGGTAATTCCACTGTGAAATGTGCAGAAAGCGCCTCACCTGCTAATATTCCCTATCTCCCATCGTCAGAGGAAATGGTGAGCCCATATTTGGATCGGGATCTGATCTTTGGGTCTGCTCCCCGTGCTCCCTCACATTCCCACATCCCCCTTTTGGATCGTATCTGTCTGCACCTACCAGCGCAGCTCCCATGCATTAGAGAGAGAGCCTGTATAGAATCCATACAGCCCCTAGACACCCTCCATACGCCGCTCCAGGCTTTAATGCCAACGCCATGTCAGCTCGGTACTTTTATTCCCGCTGAAAATGAAGCAGAAAAGTGAGGCCTAATTACTGCCGAGCGCTGTCTTTTCCCATTGTTTTCCGATCGACTCTCCACAAAAGCTCCTGACAGCGTTCGCTTTAATCAGACGCGTTACAACAAGAATGCAAGTCCTCAGTTCACCTGTGGAACGTTTACAGCCACATTGCGCTACGGGGAGATGTTAACTGTTGTTCGCAGATTGTCACCACTTTCATATTAAAGCGTTCTAGTTTGTATACAAGATACAAACAAAATTGAAGAGGGGATTGTATTTCGTGACACTAGGTGAGCACTTAGCAGGTAGTACTTGGAATTATTTCAGGTAGAAAGTGAGACCTAAAATGGGACATATATTAGTACTTTTAGCTTTGTTTTTAACACAGTTTACAAAAGCCAAG
The DNA here is from genome assembly GCA_000787095.1 of Periophthalmodon schlosseri. Classification (NCBI taxonomy): domain Eukaryota; kingdom Metazoa; phylum Chordata; class Actinopteri; order Gobiiformes; family Gobiidae; genus Periophthalmodon; species Periophthalmodon schlosseri. The sequence goes on from KN470151.1 coordinate 7,723, forward strand.
ACAATGGGAAACGCAAAGTGGGAACTATTTGCCTGAGCAGCCAGTCCCTCCTACATTCTGACCATAGAGCGTGACAAACCTCTGTTCTGACCATAGACTGTATAAAGTAGTGGACTAAGGGAGTGTGACGTCACTGATAGCGTTCAGCTCCAGCCAGATGAAGCTCATCAAGACTAGCAGTTATAGGGGCGTTTTTTTTTTTTTTACCCAAACAGAGCATGCGTCTCTCTAATTAGTTAATCCACCTGTCAGTCACACACTCTGCAATCGGATAGACAGGATACGATTCCAAAACTTTACACTTCTTCTTTACATGTCTTCATACAGTTTTGTCAAAGCGTGTGGTTCTGTTTGACTAGGGAGGGGAACTGGAATGTTCCACAGTATGCTATTAAATGTATCTATTTCCATGGAGACAAGCAGGTGACAAGGTAAGGTAAGAAAGATGCAACTCCACTTACAATAGTATACATGACTTTAAGAAATTTTAACCCATTAAATCACCGGTAATTGAATATATGCAATATAGATATGTTTAAAGTGGAAGTAGATGTCTACCATGTTATTATGTTGTTCCCTCATCAAAAACATGCCTGAAGAAGTTTTAGATGTCATCCATGCATGTTTAAGTATTTTAGCGAACTCTTCCGGGGCCTGTTTAAACCCTCATTACGGTCAGCCTTAAGATTCTGTGCATTGCTTAGCCCACAAACCTACGTCATCCATACTTCCACACAACAATTCTCCATAAACATACAAAAGCATGACAAAATTGTACACATCAACTTTACAAACCTGATGTGATGTGCAGTAGTTTCATTAGCGGGATGCTAATGTAACTACTGTATTGTGTTGTGATAGTGCTCTGAGTGACTCAACGCTGGGAGCAAAAGGAGGGGTGACTCAGGGTCAAAAACGAAAGTGAAACTTATAAAACATGTAAAAATACTTTGTTTTCAGCAAATATAGCATTTTCAAAACAACAAAAGGAGACATGGTGATCTAAATATTGTAATGATCTGATATTTTGTGTTTAGTTCAGAGTTGACACCTTTTGTTGTTCTTGTAACTATTTATGTGTTGTTAATGTAACTGCTTTTGTCTGTGCACTTGGTTGCTATGGCATCAAGCTGATGTGAAGATTCTATTTGTCAGTTACTGGCTGTTTATGGAGACTGGCTCTGGTGAGTTGACTGCTGTTGTTTCACTCTTGTTTTGACGTGGGTTACGGCCTACAGTAGCCCTTGTGTTCAGAAAATAAACCCGAAGACATTTGGTGCGTTTCCTTACACCAGAATGCTACAATATGTTATGTGTTAGCAGTTAATACCTCATAGAAATGTAATACCCTCTCTGTAATGTCTATGGAAAATTAAAAGCAACATATCCATTGTATAAATAAGTATATATTAATATTGTTTGTTTTTTTTAAACTGTAAAGGCAGCATGAGGCCATTGTAATGCCTTCTTTGAATTATTAAATTGACCTTGGTATGTCTCCATTACCTAGAGATAATTTAAGTAAATAAAGTTATTATCAGAGCAATAATCTTCAATTAAACTAAAAACAAGCAGAATGTGCCACTTAAATGGGTGGTATTGAAGAGTGAAGCAGGTTAAATCATACAAAGAACTATAGCTGTTTTCATAGAAGTTGGGTAGGTTTTGCAGTGTAAGGAAAAGATTTAGGGTCTCAGTCATCAAAGCACGCGCTAAACTGTGAGTATAAACAGAAAAATGTAATGTGCAATTTGTGGGTGTGTGATTTACAATTGGGAAGTGCGCGTATTATTTCTGCTGCAAAATTGATATGTAAATAAGAGCGTTCAGTGAGTACAAAAGTTTGCGTGCCTCTGCTCCTATGGGCTATTGAATTGTTGTAATGTTTACAAATTAACATTTGCCCATACCTCAGGACATTCATCGGAGCAATACAGGGACACACACTGCACCTCATCCAGGATCCCTGTACACGGTGACTGGACCTCGCAGTCTCCACTTTAGCACATGGGACAGTCTTAAGGACATGAGACAGACACGTAGAAGTTCAGTTTGATGGACAGCTGCAGTGGAATGCTGTGTTAGTGGAAGACTTGTGGGAGTCAAGGCCAAAGTGTTGCAGATAGATATTGTGTATTTTATTACTGCTGTTTTGAAAACATGTTATTATCTGTCTTTGTTGGTTCTTTTTAAAACAGCTAAAATCACCATCAAATAACCTATTGTTGCATAAATTGCGGCAGCTATCCTGTGTACAAATGTTGCACCTGTCTCTCCAGCGTACTTTATTATCACACAGTTTTATCTCTCATAGTTGTGGTAAATCTGGCAGCACCCCCTAAACAACTTCACTTGCATTTCCTCCGCCTCAGATTTTGTGCATGTTGGCGCAAACGACCCGTTTTGCATATTCACTGACTCATAGGAACAAAACTGCACTGCGTCTTCTTTAGCGTCTCTGTGAGAAATTGCGTTGGGTTTTTGGTTCACGTTTGGCGTGTTTAGATGTTTAGCACATAAGCAAATGCTTGATAAATGAGGCCCTTAGTGTTAAACTACAACATAAGTAGATCGCCATTTTGTTTAAGGTACTATACCAAATCTTAAAACGTGAAAAACAGAACTAGTTAATTTTAAACGGTTTGCAGTGGTCCAAAGTTATTCATCGCTGACTTTATGCATTCAGAGCACCCTAATTATTCACTGTGATGAGTTCATGAGTGCTTTTCACAGCTTTCAGAGACCAGAGCAGAGTTTTATTGTGACGGTAAAGTTAACATCTTGCATGCTAACACGCACTTCCTGATTATCGGACAATAAAATGCTTTCTGATTAAACGCTGAGAGCCAGCAGCTGACTTATTTTGACCTCTGTGAGTCTGAAGTGTGGATACAGACCCTGACCCTCCTCCCTCCTCACTCTCCCCTTTAGTCCTCCAGGTGCTGGCCAGTTTAGCAGCAGTATTTAAACTGTGGTTGTGGGAGGAGATTATGTGTTTAGTCCCACTTCAAGATCTCTCAAAAAGCCAAAGAAACAGTGAAATTAGCAAAATATAGATCCTTTAATTAAGACTGAATTCTTCACTAATACAGAGAGTACACAGCACATTATAGGTACAGAACATTGTGTTATTATGCATATTTTCAACACTGAAGTTACAGAGGTTATTATTTTGTTTATGTCTGTGTGGATATCTAATAAAACGTATGTGAAATTTGCATAAGAAAAGCTTGAGATGCAGTCTGCGCTGTTTGTAGTGCCGAGGCGCAGTGAAGGGCATGTGAGAGAGTCTCAGTGAGATGACACACTGAGGACATAAAACATTCGATTACTGCGGCTTTGTGCTGTTTGTGTGGAGAGAACGCCGCTGACAGACAAACAAGCCTCCACTTCAGACAGAGCAACGCCTGATCTGCACAAAACACAATACTACACTTATGTACACAGCAATATCACACTAGTGCTATACACACAAAATTACCACACAACAAACACACAATACTACACTTATGTACACAGCAATATCACACTAGTGCTATACACACAAAATTACCACACAACAAACACACAATACTACACTTATGTACACAGCAACATCACACTAACACTATACACACAAGAGTACCACACAACAAACACACAATAATACAGTTACGTACACAGAGACGTCACACCAGGATTATACACAAGAGTACTACTGGAGTTAAGGTTAGGAGTAGTTACTAAGCCTGAATCATTCTTAATAAACAATTTGTTCATTATTAAGAAAGTCTTTTTCATGCTTTACTAAGACTAATTAAGTGAAGTAAAGTCAAAACATTACAACTTGCTCACTAACAACCACACAATGAGAACATGTGCACCATCCCCACTACCGTTTACCACAAGCCTTCAGCTACATGTTGGTCAACAAACTCAGCACCTCCGTGCACAACTACATACTAATTGCCACTATATCAGGCACACACAGCGGGACCACACCAACACTCACGCACATGCCACATCCGAGCTGTAATCATGGTTTTGTTCTGATCACCGGGGGCATCTGCTTCACTCTGAACAAACGGAAATCTCAGATAACTCGATTAACAGTGGTTCAAATACCAGCACAGCCGCTCCCTTCTCTTTATGAAGCCTGCCATATTTATAATCAGCGTGAACTGTATTCAATTAGCGTCTCGGCAGGCCCACCTCCTCCTGTGAATTAAATGACACAAATCCATATTCAATGTTTTGTAATGATTTAATGACGAGGGCTGTGTACACGCTGGGTGTTGCAATTGACCCACTCAATTAGTCCCACACGCAGCCTCTCCAGTGTTCCATCAAAGGCACAGGGCTTTGCAGGGAGGGCTGTGGAGGAAGATCTGGGGCTGCTGATGGAGCCTCTCACACAAGTGAATAATCACACTCGTCATTTGTTGGTCATGTGGAGCAGACAGCGCTCTGTCAACAGCTGACACATGCACTGGTGCTGGCACAGAGCCCTCCCAGAGCCCCTCGCACAACAATCTAATGGATGCCTCGAGTTCTCCAGAATATGCCTACATTTGTAAGATGTATGTTTAGACTAGAGTACAAACTGTTAGATGGGAAATATTGGCAAAGAGATGAGCGGCTCAGTATGTGAATGTGAATACATTGGAATACGTACCATCCAATGGTTTTAGACTGGAGGAAGATGTTCAAGTGGAACTAAACACTAAATCCACTTTTTTGCTACTAAACTGTGTATGGTGGCAATTTATGCCCAAATTAGGTAAATTTGCAGGTTCCTAAATCTAAATGTGCGCTGCCTCTAGTGGCCACTGCAATTTAAAGTAATATGTGACATCACACAGGACTGCCCTGATTATAGCCAGGTGCTTCTGATTACAAACACCTGGCTGCAGGGGCGGAGTCTGAAGTGTGGATACCTTTTAGACCAATTACACTGTTCTTTATATCTCCAGACCCTGCCCCTCCTCTCCAGTCAATCTTCTCTTTAGTCCTTCAGACCCTGCCCCTCCTCCCTGCCCCCACTCTCCCCTTTAGTCATCCAGGCACTGCCCAGTTTAGCAGCTCTATTTGAAATGTGGTTGCAGGCAGAATTTGTATGTTTAGTCGCACTTTAAAGGAGACATATTACACAATATCTGCTTAAGGAATAAGCTTTTAGCCAATAATTTGAACACACCATTAGCTTTCTCACAGTTGTGTTTTCAGTGATTTATGATTGAGCAATCCAGAATTGTTGAGGTCCAGAAAATGTCTATTTGAAATCACTGTCCACAGCCCTGTTCTAATTGCGATTCTTTGAAATTTTCAAACTTTTGGTGATAGATCAAAAAAAGCATGTTTATTTTCCAAAAATAAAAAGACGATGTACAAAAATGTGCTCCTCGCTACTGAAACAGCACTATGAGAGGTGGGGTTGGCAGTGTGTCTGGCAGCACAGCCCTATGTTGTGATGATGTTCAGAGTGAAGAGCTTTAGAGGAGCAACTGAGCGCTCTTTAAATGTACAAATGTACATTTACTATTAAAAGTAACAGAACCAGGCTTACCTGCTCATAGAGCAGAGGCAGGAGGATTTGTGTCTCGCAGATATTTTTAAGTTGATCCAAATTGTAGTATCAAACAGCCAACTCTGCATTCTACTAATATATGTGATCTGAGCCCGATCCAGAGCCCAAATGCTCTCGGACTGGCCGTTTACTGCATTCCAGAATGTGACTGTTGGGTTCACACTGGCCCAGACGCACCACTCTTGGAGCAAATGCTCTTTTACGTCAACCTAAGTAGTGGCAGTGTGTAAACAACCTAAGGCTAATCAATTTTGTTACAATACAAGACCAAAAAATAATCTATTTCTAAAGAAAATCCATAAGAATAAGAGAGACTTTGAGGACTTTGTGCTGATTTAAGCACTTTTCCATTTCTAGGTCGTCACTTTCTTCCACAGTGTGTGGATGAAAAGAGGAAGGCCTGTGAAAAGACGCTCATCCTCGGAGCACATGGCTAATTAATTATACAGAGCTCTAACACAAAGTTTGTATTATTGCTGTTGTCAGGCAGTCTCAGTCTCTGCAGTTATTTTACCAAAGTTCAGTGTCCACTCCAAAGGCTAAATGAAGGTATCAAAGAGGTAACACAAATGTCTTTTCTGTCATTATCAGTGTGTTTTAAGCATCTACAGAGCCTCCAGAGTCTGCATTTAATCTGCTCTGGGTGTTAGCGGTAGCATTAGCCACAAGCGTCAACAGCAGCAGTGATTGCATCTACGGGTTCTCATTCAGGAAAATACAGTGCTATTAGATTGCTGATTTGGTTTGAGTACTCACCAATACGATACCTGAAAAATGTGCATCGGAGCTTTTGCCATTACTAGTATCGGAACAACCCTAGTTTACAGTACAATCTAAAAGAAGATCTACGTGCATATCAGATTATTAACTAACTAAATACAAAAAAATACATGTGAGTATATTGTACTGTACAGTGCTTTGCTTTGTGCCACCATAGTCAAAACCAGGGACTGTCAGATTTCTTATTGTATTCTATAAAGAGAAAGTCCGTCTCATATTGCTCCATAGAGGTTTTACTTCCTCTGGTGCTCGCTGAACCAGTCACAGCCAGAGAGGTTAAGAGTGTAGCCATGGCTATCGAATGTGTCCTGCACTTCTGACTCACCTGAATTTTGCCTTGTTTCGTCTCTAAGGGAGATCTGGACATCAGTAACAGGGTATTTATTTGTTGTTAAACCTCAGAGTAGTTGCCCTGGCACTGTGCGCTGCCCCCTCTCTGCCATCACACCCCACCTGCCACTGCCCGGGCCAGTTAGCATCATTTAGCTCCTGCCTAATTTAGCCTCGTTTAAGTTCTGCCTGAGTTGTTTTGTTGGTAAAATGTGCAAAATAGATAAAGTGGATTTGGAGTTTAATTTAACTCCTGTCTGAGTTAGTATCATTTAACTCCAACCTGAGTTAACCTCATTGAGCTCCTGCCTGAGTTAGCCTTGCTTAGCTCCTGTCTGAGTTGTTTTGTTTGTGGTTTTGTTTGTAAAATGTGCAGTATAAACAAAGTGGATTTGGATTTGAGTTAGTCTAATTTAAATCTGGCCCAATTTAGCCTCATTTTAGCACCTACCTGAGTTAGTCTAATTTAACTCCTCCTTGAGTCAGTCTAATTTAACTCCTGTCAGAGTTAGCCTTTTTTAGCTTCTTTCTCAGTTAGCCTCAGTTAGCTTCTACCTGAGTTAGCCTCATTTCACTCTTGCCTGAGTTAGCCTCGTTTAGCTCCTGCCTGAGTTAGGCTCATTTAACTCCTGCCTGGGTTAGTCTTAGTTTCATTTAGCTCCTGCTTGAGTTAGTCCTGATTTAGCTCCTGCCTGAGTTAGCCTCACTCCCGCCTGATTTAGTCCTTGTTTAGCTCCTGCCCGAGTTAGTCTCATTTTGTTCCTGCCTGAGCTCATTACCCTGCTGTTTGCTTGTCAGCGCCGTGTGCAGTTTGTGGGCCCTCGCTGTTGAGAGGGGAAACTAATAATCCATAATTTACAATAACACTCTTTAATAATTAAGGGAATAGGAGCTTTCTCACAACTCCAGCTCAATTACCCTGAAGCCAGCGCTGCGGCCGCGAGGGCTGCCTCTGCGGCTCTCATCTTTATTAGAGACAGGAAATGTGCTGCAGACACGCACTCACCTGGGGCTGTACAGGGCTGCACCTGTCTGTCTCAGCCAAAAGGACAAGGGCGGGGAGGAT